>CAJQUN010001433.1:0-67318 GCA_907163345.1 Haberlea rhodopensis
AATTTCATTGATAATACAACTAATAATACTGCTGCAATTACTATATTAAAAACTTATCTGAAACCAATTAAATGGTGATTTTTTCATATTCGTTGCGCATGTAATATTTTAAATTTGTGGTGCAAGACGGAATGAAACCACTTGAGCTTCATTTAGAAAAAATAAAGACTACTCTTAAATTTCTTAATGGTTGAATTGCTAGAAAACAAGACTTCAAAAGTTTATGCATTTCTCATGGTATGAATTATAAAGATTTTCCTTATGATGTTCCTAATAGGTGGAATTCCACATATTTAATGTTGCAAGCATGTTCACCTTAAGAAATGTGATCACTTTATTTTTTAATGAAATGATGGCCGAACATTTTCATTGAAGAAACTGACTGTGAAATTGTTTCTATATTTGTAATTTTTTAGAACCTTTTTATGATGCTACCAATTTATTTTCGGGTTGTTGTATCCAACTTCTTCAGTATTTGTGAATAAAATTTATGAAATTAGTGAATGTTTTGCATTACATAGACCTGATCCGTTTTTTACAGGTTATTATTCAACCGATTTGGAAAAACTATCCGTGTTGAATTGCTTGGCCTCAATTTTGGATTCTAGATTAAAATTATATAGTGTCGAGAATTATAATAGAATCTTATTACATCAACATTGACTTATTTAAAAATGTTAATATTAATCAAACCAAAGAGCGCCATAATAATGTTTGGTTTAATTTTTTTTCTTTTATCTAATTCGGTTACATAATTTCTAGATCCAATTTCCACTAAGAGAAGTGGTAGTAGTGGTGCTAGTAGTTAGCATAAGTAAGTAAGTTGAGTAGTAAGGTGCTGTGTGGACAATGTTCAGGAAAAATACAATACTTTCGATTCTTCTAGTCCTAGTTCTAATACATCTTCATTACTGAGCTTCAGTTATATCTAAATCAAGTCATAAATTTCAGGTGAACAAGAATTAGAAATTTTTTATGTTTTCGCATGGGTGAAAGACAATGCTAGACTTTGGCCAGTACTTTCCATCATGTCACGTGATCTACTAACTCCTCCGATATCCACAGTTCCATCAGAGTCTTGTTTTAGTGCAGGTGGAAGAGTCATTGATGAAAAAAGAAGTAGAATGAAACTAAACGCTGTGGAGATGTGTAATCTTTTAAAGGATTGGTTGGATGCTGACAGCCGCTTACAAGGTTTGGGAGAACATAATGTTTCTTCGGATGTGAAATATGAAAGAAAACCATAATAATTTTTTAAACTCTTTTGTTAATTTATGATTTGTTTTGTTCAATGTAATTTGTAGTTTCTCAATTCATAGTCAATAAATTTTTATTTGTAAGTATATTGTGACAATCTATATTTTATTATACTATTATTATATTTAAATCATTAAAATTAAACAAAAAAAATTTTTTTAAAAAAGAAAAACAATTTAAAAAAAATTGATTTGGGTTTGTACTAGCACGACACGGCCCGAGGCGCGGCCCATAGGTCACGGGCCTATGGGTCGTGCCGGGCCTGACAAAAACAAAGGCAGGCCGTGTCAGGCACGGTCCAGTCTCTATTGCGGGTCGTGCCAGGCGGCATGAATTACCGGGCCGGTACAACCCGTTTGACATCACTACTCCTATACCAATAAAAGTCAGATGAGAATGTATTGAGGCATCCACATTAATCTTTAGAACCGAATGGGGTGGAGGTTTCCAAATGTCCTCTTTAGAATGCTGCCCACTTATAGAAATTGTAGCTAGCTTTTCATGTATCAAACAACGATCCAGACAGAAAGCTCGATTAACGACAAGTAGCATCGAATCCTCAATAGCATTGAATACATGTTGATTTCTATCATACCATAAACTCCACAAAATACGAGCTAGTAAATGCAAATCCATACTTGTACTAAAATGAATCACAAAATGCCAGAGATCAAGAATAGAATTACCATAAAACTTTTGTAAAAGTGGCCAAATGGCAGAGGATTGTCATACCTTTCTAGCTCGTTTACACCGCCATAATGCATAAAATGCATTCTCGAAACTAAGCTGACACCTTGGGCAAAAGAATCCACCGGAATTCCACGCTTAGCCAAATTGAAAAGAGTAGGCAGAACTTCCTGCAATGCCCTGCACCAATGAATAATAATCTTGGTAGGTAATCATAATTCCAAAGATTACGGAAAATGTTCGAAGGACTGGATGTGTGTGCATTGCTGGTATCCCCAATCTGTCTTGTAACTACCATGTATCCCGATTTCACAGTATATTCAACGTTTGATGTATGCCAAATCAGCTTGTCTTGGCCATGTAGAAACCAAACGGGAATGCTTTGCAAATCAGATGATCTATCGGCCAGAGCATTAGCTGCCAGTTCCAATCCCCATCAGAGTTTCGTATATCAATAACCTTTACATCGGTCCACTTGGGAGAGTGGCTTAGTAATAGGTTTAAAGATGGGATCTTGAGGAAGCCATGGATCATGAAAAACATTTATAGACTCACCAGTACCAATTCTCCAATGAATACCTTTTCGTAGTAAATCACAACCACACAAAATACTTCGCCAAACGTAAGATGGTTGGGATCCCAATGTGGCATTCAACAGAGAAGAGTGAGGAAAATATTTTGCTTTAAATACTTTAGTTATTATTGCTTCCGGATTATTAAACAATCTCCACCCTTGTTTTGCAATTAGAGCTTGGTTAAACTCCTCAAAATGACGGAAACCCATACCCCCAGTAGCTTTTGTAGAGCAAAGTTTTGAGTTGG
Organism: Haberlea rhodopensis; assembly: GCA_907163345.1. NCBI lineage: Eukaryota > Viridiplantae > Streptophyta > Magnoliopsida > Lamiales > Gesneriaceae > Haberlea > Haberlea rhodopensis. Next base: position 2,767 of record CAJQUN010001433.1, read on the forward strand.
AAATCCAATGAATGCATTGTTGCTTGTCAACTTTCCCCACCAAAATTTGGTAACCATGGTCTGTAGAGATTTGCATATTCCAACCGGCAAACGAAATATGGACATAGTAAATGTAGAGATGGCTTGTGCTACAGATTTGATGAGAACCTCTCGCCCCCTGCGGAAAACAAGGAATGCTTCCACCCCTGAAGTTTTTTCCAAATACGATATTTGAGTCCTTGAAAAAAACTCGATTCTTACTATGCCCTACAACATGAAGCCCCAAATAAGTTTCATGAGATTCAGCAAACGGCATTCCCAATATTCTAAAACGTGTGCCTTTTGTAAATGATGCATATTCGGGCTAAAAGTGATAGCAAGATTTCTGCAAGTTTATAGATTGTCCCGAGGCAGAAGCATAATGAGCTAAAATATTTCTAATAGATAAACATTTGAAATGTCTGCTGGGCCCATCAATAAGCTATCATTTGCAAAGAGTAGATGGGTAATAGACGGGGTTGAACGTGCACATTGAATCCCATGCAGCAAACCAAGCCTGACATGATGGCGAATAAGAGATGACAACCCTTCAGAACATAGTAGAAACAAATAAGGAGCTAAAGGGCACCCTTGACGAAGTCCACGACTTGGTAAAAACTTTTAGTTGGAGCACCATTAAGTAGTACAGTGAATTTTGTGGAACTGAGATAATGCATAATGTATTTCAATCCAGTGATCAGAGAAACTCATCTTGTGCATCACCGCTCTTATCCGTCTTATCTTGATCTAACCGTCTGGAAAGACCCGTAAAGAAATATAGAACTCAAAGAGTTACCCCCATTCCACACGGTCATATGCCTTACTAATATCAAGTTTCAAAGCCATTAATCCTTTTCGACCCATAGAGCATTTTCGGATGTGATGCAAACATTCAAACACAATCATAATATTATCAGAAAATGGGTCTACCAGGACAATGCACTTTGTTCTTGAGAAATAATATCTTGTAAAATGGACTTAAGCCGATTGGCCATAGATTTTGCAACAATCTTCGCAATGACATTACACATGCTCAATGGCCGATATTGACCGATTTTCGTCGGGTGCGATATTTTAGGGATCAATATAAGATGTGTATTGTTAATTGATCCATAAGAATGGCCATGGTTAAGGATACCTTGACAGATATTGGTGATGGCTGGACCCACCAAGGCCCATTGTCCCTGAAAGAAACCTGAAATCCATCAGGACGTGGAGCTTTCCACGGGCTCATTTGAAATAGGGCATGTTTAATATCGTCAGCAGTGAAAGGAGCATCCAACAAAGATCACATTTGATCAGTAACAGAAGTATTAAGCCCTTGAATTATCCCCTCCGAATCAACAGCAGATGGTGAAGAAGTGGTAAATAAGGTAGAAAAATGATTGGTAATATGAACTGGAAATGACATCCAATCCGATATTAAGGCTCCATTCTCAGATTCAAGGCTCAAAATAAAGTTCTTTTTACGTCTTCGATTAGCCCTTTGATGGAAGTATTTGGTGTTACGATCACCTGCAGCAATCCAATTTGCCCGGGCTCTTTGGTGCCAGTATTGTTCCTGAATAGTCAATAGATGATCCAAATGTTCTTCAGTAGAAGACAGCCGGACATGATCCACAATCCCAGTTATAGAATTAAGCAAGGCAATCTGCTTTTGTGTTTCATGGATCTGTTGTGATAGATTGCTAATACGACGTCCCCATCCATTCAGATTAGTAGCACACGAAAGCAATATATGTTGAAGTTCGTCGCTAGAATGTGGAAGCCGTGCACAATATGTTCCCCAAATATCTTTAAACACTAGGAAATTCTGAGTGGAATCCCGATATGGATCAAATTTGAAATGGAATTTATTTCTTTCAGTAAACGATGATCAGACCCGTAATAATCCAAATTCCACACCACAGCAGCCGGAAAAACGCAACTGCCAGTTTTGAGATGATACTGCACGATCTAATCTGATCAATATGTCATTTGGAGGAGATCGTCTATTGGTCCAAGTGAAGGGCGACCCCTGAAAAGCCCAAATCAACCAATTGACAGAAATCTAAAGGATCACGGAAGGCAGATATGGAAGAATTGATGATGTCCGCGCCACCCTCTTTTTCCGAATGATGAAGAATCGCATTGAAGTCTCCGCATACAAACCATGGAAGAGAAGAAACTAGTGATAACCGTTTGAGCAAATTCCAAGAATGATGCCGCTGAGCACTATCCGGATAACCGTAAAACCCAGTAAATCTCCATTGATGATTTCCAGAAGAGATAATATGAGCATCTATGTGGCCAACACTATAAGATAAAATGGAGACATCCCAATCAGCTTGCCACAATAACACCAATCCACCACTACGTCCAACGCTATCAACTATGAAGCCATTAGCAGAACCAAAGCCGATTAGATAAAGATGAGGCCTTATGTTTTTGTAGCTTAGTTTCAGATAAGAAAACCAGAAGGGGAGAATGCTCGCGAGTAGCCAATCGTGATCGATGGACTAGCATTCGAACAAAGGATAGTCATGTCAGTCGACTATTGAGCAAATCAATCGCCACCACTGGAGAGGGAAAAACCATAATAGGGACCTCCAAGAAGCTTCTGTATAGTACCTCCTGAGGCATCTTCATAACCGAGGGATTAAAGGAAAAGAAAAAGACAACAAAGTGAAAAAACTAAACCATTAAGGAGTCATCCAAAGGAGCTTCCAAACAACAGCCCAAGTTATTCAACTCTCTTTTTTTGTTTTAATATAGAAACTCGTAATCGAACACAAATACGCCATGCCTAGTATATTACATCTTTACAAAATTAGTTATCAATCATTCGATTGGGTAATTACTTTTATAATTAATGAATTTGTACATTATAATTCAAGGGCTTATTTGTTATATGGATTATTCCATGTCAAATACCAGTATATTTATCTAATATCCTCCCATTGATGTAGAATGATGTACAAAATACAACAATAATAATTAATCTTTAACCTCAATAAATTGAGGTTGGCTACTACATGACCAATAGAGATAATCAAGTCGGGTCGGATATATACGTCAGTATTTTCCAAACGCTTATATCCATCAGAATATCATATTTAATCTTCATCTTGAGCTTTAAGTCTTTGTATATAAATTCGAGACATGTCTTCTATAGTTGTTCTCTCATTCTCATTCTCGTTAAATAGTTAAAATCTATGGATTCCACTTGATTTCGTTGTTGGACAAAATAATTGCCAAAAACAGGAAGAAAGAATTCAAAAGAATAATTTACACTTTCGATGGTATTTTTTATATTATTATTTAATCATTTGTAACATCAGATTTAATTCATCGACTGCTTCGGAAAAAACTTATACAAGTTTTACTATCTTCTGTTGTTGCAACGGTTTTTTCAAACTCGTCTCACTGTCAATTCAGGCAACAAAGCTCTTAACTTGCCAAACAAAAGCCAAACACAAGGAGCAAAAGATCACCAATTTAGTGCTGCTGATCTTAGGAAACGACGCCGTTGAGGGTAGAATGGGTGGCCGGGGATCAAACCACCGGTTATCCTCCTCGGTGTCATCTTTTGGGAGTCGAATTTCCTTCCTAATGCTCTCAATGTTTGCGACTATGGCGGCATTATATGTGGCTGGACGGTCAGTAATTGATTTGAACCCGCTAATTTGCATCTTTTTTTTTATCTTTAATGCTCCAATTTTTTGTGGTTTATGTGTTGTTATAGGTTGTGGCAGGATGCGGAGAGCAGGGTTTATTTGATTAACGAGCTTGATAGAAGAACTGGCCTGGTATATTGCGTGCTTTTGCTGAAATCATCTTTGTTTTAGTTGATTTCAGAATGTTCAATTTCACTGGGCCTTTTTCCATGCTCCAGCCCTCGATACCTGCTAGATCTTATCGTTGAAAAATGGTTATTCTTTTCCTTAATATTTTTTCATTGCACTTGCTGTAGATTGCAGTAGAAAATACCACTTAGTGGACGCTAATACGGAGAAATAAGAACATAAACAGCATAATGCTTGCTACTCAAATACCGCCCTTATGTAAATGAGGACACATTTTTTTAGGCTAGTTTTTGATTTGTTATCATTTTATGCCGAGGTGTCAAAAGATGATTGGAAGTGAATCTCGTATATAGAAGTAATGCTGAATGCTTATTCAAACTCTTTGTATTTCAGTGTATAGCTATGGAATGACTTCACATCTGAAGGTTATCGTAGGTGTAGACGTATAGTTGAGGGGCTTATGATTGGCGTTCTCATTGAGTGTGGTTATTTTATGTTTTTCGATATGCAACCCTTGAGATCCTAACTGCTTGCAAGAAATCTGGTGACTTGACTAGTTTTTTACTTTGATTCCTTTTGGAATCTTGCATGGTTCCAGCATTAAATGTGTCAGATTGTCAAAAGAATTTGAGCAAAAGCAATGCTTTGATGATGTATTCCTCTGATTGTTATGTCAAAATTGTAACTTTGATCAAGGAAATATTCTTCCTCCTATATGATTAAGATCTGCATGAAGAAAACGATCGCCAGGAAATTATATACGTGCTTCATTTGGCCAATTTCAGAACTGTACCGTTTCTTTCTGAGTTACATCTGTTTGTTGATTATGTGATTTTTCCAGCCGGAAATTGATGGCATCCTTCTGTGTTTCTATGTCAGGGAAAATCTTCTGTTTCTGTTGACGATACATTAAAAATCATTTCTTGCAGGTAGTTTCATTTTTTCCGTCTACTGCATGTTTGTGTGGGTACATTTTCATGAGTAAATTAGATTTTGTTTGTCAGGGAACAGCAGAAGACATTAGCTGCTCTTCATGTGGAGCTGGAGAAAGCTAAGCAGGAAGGATTTGTGCCTAAGCATCTCTCAGAAAATACCGGAACTAATACTAAGAAAAAGCTATTTGCTGTGATAGGGATTGTTACAACTTTTGGACGCAAGAACAACAGAGATGCAATTCGTAAGGCCTGGATGCCTACCGGTAAACCATATCAACTGTTCTGAAGTTTGGAATTTCTTCCTGGTATATTTCACTGCATAAATGAGTCCATATCACCTTGTTGGTCAGTAATATGCTTCTTATTTCTCTCACGAATTATGCTTAGGGGTGTGTTCGACAGGGGAGAAGGGGGCGTGGTCTCCCCTGTCAAACTAAAAAATGTAATTGTTGTGTAAATTTAAAATAATTAAACCCCATGGATTACATTATGTTGGTCCCATCCCCTGAATTTTGTGTTCCCTTCCTTCCGGTATAATTATCACTCCCCTAGGACAGCTTTTCCAAAATCCTGTTGTTATATATATTGGTTTTTATTTCTGTGAAGTTGCTTCATGAGATTTGGTCATTCAACGTTTATTCAAATGCAGGTCCTGCTCTCAAGATATTGGAGGAAGAAAAAGGCATTGTCATAAGATTTGTGATCGGAAGGAGGTCCATGTAGTGCTGATTAAAAATTGTAGAAGGTTCCTTAGAGTGCTGAAATTTAATGGTTTTACTCATCAATGCAGTTCAAATCATGGAGATAGTTCAGACAGGGAGATTGACGGTGAAAGTAGACAGACCGACGACTTCATAATTCTTGTATGTTTGGCTTTCATATATCTAATTTAATTGGTTATATTACCCTTATACGACATGAAAAAAATACTTGCGGTCGTATTTCACAAACTACATCTGGAATAGGGTTTTGGGTATAATTGAATTGTTTGTGAAAAGATTTTCAATTTCTACCATATTTTTATTCTCTCTCGCAAGGGTGGGGTCCCCCAGTGTCCTGCATTTGTGTTGTCAGAATGGTTGTGGGTGAAGCTCTCCCTGTCACATGCAAGTGAGCATTTCTTTGTCACGTCTTTTAGGAAGTTTGCTCTCTCAATTTTCATTCCTCCCCTATTTCGTTGATCAATCTAATTTTATTGTTCCTTTCAAGATTCCTATTTTTTTCATTTATATTCCTCTAACATTCATAGCTCAGCTCAAAACAACTGGTCTGCAATATCCCCTCCTCTCTTTAGATGTCTCTAACCCATAAGGTGTGTATGTGTTCGGGACCCTTTTGCTGTCCAAGTGTAACTATATATGGTTGTAGCTTTTAGTGCTTAAGATTGATGTCTTTTTAAATTAATACAGTGCTTTTTAACTGTTATACACCAATAGAAAAACCACCTATCCATATGCTTAAAAATCACATTAAAATGTCTTGTTTAATAAAGTGTTTTTTACCCTAAATGCTGATATATCTCAAACCACAGCTGCTGAGCTGCGTATGTGTCGTACAGGATCTCACTATTATGTAATCTGGATTTTGTTTAAATACCTGAATCTTTCTTGTCAGGATAATCATGTGGAATCTCCCGACGAGAAAGCAAAGAAGACGAAGTTGTTCCTCATTCATGCAGTGGAGCACTGGGATGCTGAGTTCTATGCTAAGATTAATGATGATGTTTATATTGATATTGGTAGTGTTCATTGACCTTTTAAATTCCACAGTTTTTACTTATTGCTTGCTGTTGTGGAACATTCAGCAAGTTAATAAACTCCCTGTAGACACTGAATACTTTGTGCTCTTCTTTTTTTGAGAGCTGAATACTTTTTCTAAATCATTGTGGAATTGTAGAAATTGCCATGTCAACAATTGAATCAGAATCATTCATTTACCTGGATCTTTCGATATATGATAGATTTATTAGCTTGCAATTCACCCCCACCTGTTGACTCATGAAGTTGCAGTTCACCTCACCGGAGCAATAGAAACAACTATTGTTTTAGCCACTCCCTTTACTTGCTTCATACTGCAAAAATTGCACAATATTTTCCATGTTGGAGTTTTGAGTCGGTGATTCTATCAGCACATTATAATTTTGTATTATGCAGATGCACTTGGAGCTGTGCTTGCAAGTCATTTGGATAAACCTCGTGCTTACATTGGATGTATGAAGTCAGGAGAAGTTTATTCTGAGCCGTGGGTTCATTTGATTCTTTAGTTTTATTATTCTTTAAATTAGGAATCTGGACAATATCATTAAAGTTTTGCTGACTATCATTTTGTCCTGGTTGCACAGGAAGCACAAATGGTATGAACCTGACTGGTGGAAATTTGGGGATGGCAAATCGTACGTGATGGAATTTTTCCAGCTTTACTTTTGATATGAAAATTATTCCTTCTATATCTCCCTAGAACTCATGTTTTATTTCTTTGTTTCTTTTGTTTGTGGAGTTTAAATGGACTTCCTGATTGATTGCCTTCAAATTAATGTTTCCTGAAAGCAGATACTTTCAGCATGCATCTGGTGAGGTACTCGCCATTTCGCAAGCGCTGGCTCGGTTTATTTCAATCAACCGGTAAAGTTTTTTGGATTGCATTTGGATTGAAGGATTTTGATTTGAAAGAAGGATTTCAAATTTCTCCATTTGATTTAGATTTGAATCCTCTAGAATGGACTTACAAATAAGTTTAAAATGACATATAAGCATTTCAAATCCCTTATCAAATGAATTTATCCAGAGACAAACTCAATGAATTTATTATTATGGATTTGAAATCCTTAGCTCAAAATCCATCAATCCAAATGCAACCTAGTGCCATTACTCTATCCTTGGTTATAATTTATTGATTTTACAATCATTTCATATTAGTGGTGCTTTTGGTGGTTGTTTGTTCTCTTTGATTTCTGCAGATTGATCCTTCATACTTATGCCCACGATGATATTAGTATTGGATCATGGTTCATTGGGCTTGATGCGAATCATGTTGACGAAGGGAAGTTGTGCTGCTCATCCCGATCATCAGGTTTCTCTACGGCCTCATTCATTCTATTTCACCTCACATTTTTTATAGATTCATTAATTGCAATTCAACTTTTCATTCCAAAAAAAAAAAAAACTTAATCTTAAATTCACAATATTATATTCTATCCTAATAAACTATATTTTCAAATTTTCTAATACCCCACAAACTATTAAAATTTGGAGAACCCACCGGAAAATAACCCTTCTGAAACGACACCAAACATTCAAGACATTTCCCAATTCATTTTTTGAAAACATTTTCCTAATCACTTAAAAAAAATTATATATCTTACTTAGTGTCTTTGCCATCATCGTGGTCTTCTGATAATGCTGTTCTCCTAAGATGTTCCCTTTGTCGGGGCAGGTGTTTTTTATTGCATATGGTGTAACAATTGATACTCCGTAGTTGTATGTACTAGGTCAAAATTGTAGTGATCGATTCCGTTATTTACTGTTTTACAGGGGCCATTTGTGCATCAGGATAATCAAATTGTAAATTTGGTTAAAATCTCAACTGGACCTGTATTACACTGTATATTATATGTATGATTTTGGCCTGACTGGGAAAAGTTGTCAAGAAGATTTGAGAGGTTGAAACTTCCATCGATGACTTTCTTTGAGATTTCATTGTTCAATCGCGAGATGTCAAACTTTAAACATCTATTTTTCTTCTTCTTTTGGATAGCTTATTCTTTGGAGGAGGAGATTGTTGTATTGATTTAGCAGAAGACTTAGCGACTATGTATTTCAGAGTATGGAGCTTGTCATATAGCGTTAATTCTTATGTTTTGTTTAGTATGTTCTGCAACGTTTTGTCTATACGTTTGAAAGGTTGAAATTTATTTGGCATTGTCGAATTTGGATAATGGTCCATGTTTTGACAACACAATCTAGTTGTAATACTCTTATCCCACATTGGTTGTGGATGAAAGTTTAAAGCGGTTTATAAATGCTTATAATGGACTATTATAGCAACTTGAGTTAACGATTTTCGTATAGCGATGACGGATACGAAGTAGTTGCTATAGGAGCCCATTATGCAGCCGCGTTTGCGCGGGCATGGGCCCGGGGCCTGCCAAGATGGTATCAGAGCTGATCACCGGCAGGTAGGCCTGTGCATTCGGTCGGTTCGGTTACCAACCGAACCGAATTTCTGAAAACCGAACCGAACCGATTTTTGAAACTGTAACCGAATTGACCGATTTATTTTTCGAAACCGAACCGACCGAACCGATAAAAAATCGGTTATTTCGGTCGGTAACCGAATTAACCGATATTTTTTTAAAAAAATAAAATAAATTTTAAAAATTAGATAATGTGATTTTAAAAATTAAAATAATTAGATTATTTGATTTTAAAAATTAAAAAAGTAAAATTTAAATAAAGAATGATATTAATTGATTTTTTTAAAAATAAAAAACAATTTATTTATTAAAAAAATATTAAAAAATTAAAAATTTCGGTTTATTCAGTTAACTGATATTTTTAAAATGAAAACCGAAACCGAACCGAATTAACCGATTTTTTAAAAAATCAAAACCGAATTTCCGAAATAACCGAACCGATTTTCCAAAATATTTCGATTTTTTCGGTTTGTTCGGTTTAACCGAACTTTTGCTCACCCCTACCGGCAGGAAGCGCCGGGAGATAAGTGTTATGCGGGGCAAAGTGTTACGTGCGTGGGAGCCACCTTTTGAGCCTAAGGAGCAAAGTGATACACGACGGGGCCATCTCAAAACCTGCGGGACAAAGTGCCACGTGCGTGGGAGCCACTGGCCTCTTGAACCTGCGGGGCAAAGTGCTACATGACGGGAGCCACCTCTTGAACCTGTAGGAGCCACCTCTAGATTCTCGGTGCCGCTGGATCGATGAGTTAGATCGCGATGAGATCGTCATGTTCTAAAGAATGGGTGATTGTAATACCCTTGTCCCACATTGGTTGTGGATGAAAGTTTAAAGTTGTTTATAAAGGCTTACAATGGACTATTATAGTAACTTGGGTTAACCATTTTCGTATGGCGGTGACGTATACGAAGTAGTTGCCATAGGAACTCATTGTGCATTTACTTTTGCGCGGGTATTGGCCCGAGGCGTGACATCCTAATTTCAACTTATTTTTTAAACTATATGACAAACATACAACAATTATTTCAAGTAAATCCTTATACATGTTTGGTATCACACCCAAGACATTGATTGGATGATGGTAAAAAAAGGCCTAAAATAGTTGGAATTCAGAACCAAAATTGAAGTAAGACCACTGCAATACTAAAAGTAAGCTTCGTTAAAATCAAATCTAAATTGGAATGTAATGTTTTAATGATAGGTAGACATTTTTATCCATCTACTTAACTTTACCAGATTTATGTAATTTAAGTTGAATTCCTATTTTTACTGTTCTTTTTTTAAATACGAAAAGAATATGTTTACAATATTTTTGATTCGGTAATTATATTTAATCAGTTTGATAGTTAAATGACCTTGTTAATCATAGTGGGAACAAAACTGAGTTTAAAACAGAATGATTCAATTCCGATTTCACATTTGGTTATTTATATGATGGTGGAATCGTAGCCGCTACTTTTTGTGTCTGCGCTGAGTAAAGCATCGGGCTGACGTGATAACGTGCAAAACACGTCAGTCAGGTAAATTGCATTATGCAGGCCTAATAAGACATGGTCGACCAAGAAAGTGTTAGTAGAGGGAATCGAACTCGTGACCAAAGGCTTCCATGTTTATCTGCTACATCATCTTGGCCACCTCAAGGGGCGATTTCACCTTTGTTGGAACTAGAATAAATGGTTGGAACTAGAATAGATGGTTCTTGAATTGTATTTTGGCCTATTGATTGATGATTCGGTACTATTTATTTTGATTTTTTAAAAAAATTCCCACCCCTTGTTAAAATCATTTTTCTAAAAAAATTACACTTGTAGAAACTCTCAATAATTTTTTTTTTATTTTTTAAGGCATACTCGTGTATAATGAATTACTAGTGCTATTGTGCACATGTTATGTGTTTATTTTATGTTTAAATTGTTTTTGAAGTTTAATTGATTTTTTGTTGTTAATTTGATTTATTATATAACATAGAGTGATATTATAATTATCCAAATTAGAGGAGTAGTATGATCATTTAGTATGATCATTTAGCATATTTGGGTCACGATGGTAATTTGGCAGCACATGGGGGCGTTAGGGTCATTTCATATGGCCTCTTTCATTTTTTTTAGCAATTATTACAACTAGTAAGGGTGAGGGATGGAGACTCGAACACGAGACATTGGCTTTGCAATTACGACTTGTGTCAGATGGCCTACAAGCCATCAGCATAGTCTCTTTCTTTTTAATAGGTATAGATATCGACTTCCTGACCATCTAGGGAGTTCCTAGAGTCACACTTGTCAATGGCTATGGACAATGAAAGCTAGCTCGATATGTTTATTGGTATGATTTTAATATGACACAATTTGTATGGCAACTTTTGTTGAGCTATTACTTCCTACTACCTCGTCAAATTGAAGGGAAAAAGATAAATAAAAAATATAATGTTAAGAAATCTATATATAAAATTATCACAAACAAATAAAGAGAAAAATTTGTTCCAATTGACACTTGCGAGGCACGAACACATTGTTTGTGTTCAATACATGGTCGAGCTCCTTTTGTCTCCAACCTAAAAAAAGAATACCAAATAAAGCAAAATAAATATATCTATATAAATATTGCCTTAAAACTAGTGTGCAAAGAAGATGTCAGTTGGATTCATTAAGAAGTATAAAATGCAAAGTTCCAACCACAAATGAGTTGCCAATGTGCTATAACTTAAATGTTTGGCTGGATCCTGAAACTTGGATGATTGGAGATTTTGTTTATAAATAAATAAATCGTGTATAAAAAAGTATATATGTGATCCAAGAACAATCACCACAATCGTCTCAAACTTTGTAAGCAAGTGCGCCGTTAGCTTTTGATCAATAGTGGAGGCGACGAGGTGGTGTTCAATTGAATGGCTCATCCAAGAAGATGCGCACGAAGCAATGGGCCACCTTCAAAGATAAAGCTGGCTTTCTTGTGCAAGCAATTGGGAACACCTCTTTTCTTCTCTAATATGCTTATGCAGACATCTCTTTCTACTTTTCATGATATAATAACACTTTTAGTATATTGGCCAACTAAGAGAAAATTGCTGATTTCTTTGATATTGTGATTAGTTTCTCCAGATTAATAACTTACTGAGATTTCATCACATAAGAGGTACAATTTAATTTGGTTTATTAAATGTAATTAGGGGTGAGCATTCGGTCGGTTCGGTTACCGACCGAACCGAATTGCTGAAAACCGAACCGATCTTTAAAACTGTAACCGAACCGACCGATTTATTTTTTGAAACCGAACCGATCGAACCGATAAAAAATCGGTTATTTCGGTCGGTAACCGAATTAACCGATATTTTTTTAAAAAAAATAAAATAAATTTTAAAAATTAGATAATGTGATTTTAAAATTTAAAATAATTAGATTATTTGATTTTAAAAATTAAAAAGTAAAATTTAAATAAAGAATGATATTAATTGATTTTTTTTAAATAAAAAAAACATTTTATTTTTTAAAAAAATATTAAAAAAATAAAAATTTCGGTTTATTCGGTTAATCGATATTTTTAAAATGAAAACCGAAACCGAACCGAATTAACTGTTTTTTTAAAAAAATCAAAACCGAATTTCCGAAATAACCGAACCGATTTTCCAAAATATTTCGATTTTTTCGGTTTGTTCGGTTTAACCGAATTTTTACTCACCCCTAAATGTAATGGCATGAAGAACATGGGATTGATAATGATTGCAATTTCAAGTGTCTAAACATGTAACAGGATAATATTCTCAATCCCTACTAGGGTGCTTAACGGACCGAATCGGTCCAATCCGGAACCGACCGGTTCCGGATTCGTTAAACAAAGAACCGGGCTGGGTCCAGATTGACCCGGCCCGATAAGCACTCCTGGTCCCCACTGCCATATTATATTTTAACTTACCCTAAAATAACACAACAGTGTGATGGTGAAATCATTAAATTCTTCGGTCCCATTTTTCCTCGTCGTATCATTATCTCAGTGAAATCTCATATATAATAATTTGGGGTGCAAATCGCTCCATACTCATAGTAAAGCAAACTAATTTTTTTTTTTTTAAAAAGTATTAAAAATATTTTTTTCGCACTATAAACTATACCTAGATTTGCTTTTCATAACGCCAAAAATGAACTTAAGGTACAGTGCGTCATAATTACAATATGGGTTTTGCGGGTTTTTCTTCTACGCAACGGGTGCATATATCCTGGAAGTTGACGGCACACGCATGTAAATTAATCGGCATGAATAACTGAGAGGTGCCACTTCTAAAGTTTGGGACAAGAAGCATTCCTTTAATGTACACATTGTTAAAAAGGTTTAAAAGATTAATCCACAATTTAATCTTGAAATCAAATTGAAGTTTCCATAATTTGAGTTTTGACAAACGAAATAATGTATCTGATTTTTATGCTTAATATTTGCATTGTAGATCATACATATATGAGATGCTTTCATACACAATGATTGCGAACTTATGTTTTATGGCGTCTAACATAAACTACATATTGATCTATAATTCATATAATTAAATTAAACGAACCCTTGAGTTATGTCTGACTTATTACTTTTGGTTAGAATTACTATTTCGAAACAGACTGGCTTTGAGCATTTTCAATCTTTTATTTTACAATGAATTCAAATACTTTTTTGGGAAATTTCTATTTCAAAGTTGTAACTGGGTTTGATTCTTGTCAAATCTTTGAAGTAGTCATTATACTTTTACAGTAGATGCTAAATCGCATTATGTGGGCGGATGCACGGGTGTATCAGTTTTCAAAAAAAATTGAATACAGTGCGCCTATATATATATAAAGTTAAACATATCTAACACACATCATATTTGATAAGCATACATCATTTTATATTATTTACAGTGCAATTCAAATCTTTTATTCAATCGCTCTCCTAATAGGGATAATTGTTGTTCTCCAAAAATATATTTTAGAAAATGAAAAATGAAAATAAATATTAATATTTGATAATAAGATGATAAATTCCAAAAATAAAATCAAATATTAACATGTGTTTCAACAAGTTTTGTAATAGTATGAATTTATTAAAAAATTATTTATATCATTTTCGGTGAATGTCTGATATTGAAACACGACTTAGTAAAACTTAATGCATTACTTAATAAAACATAGTTGTAAAGTGTCGCACACGCACTAAATGAACCAAATCACAATCGAAGCATCAGTGCGTGACTTAGTAAAACTTATTGCGTCTTAAAACGCCGCACAAACACTCAATGCGCCAGTTCGCGACTTGAGCGCCAATGCACCAAGGAAATAGGATGATTACATGATTTAGGATAGATGTCTTTTAATTAGGGTGCTTATCGGGCCGGGTCAATCCGGACCCGACTCGGTACCGAACCGATTAGTCCGGTCTGAAACTGAAATCGGACTAACAGGTTCCGGTTCGCCCCAAAACCGGTATCAAACTGGTCCGGGGCGGTTCCCGGGAACCAAACCGGTAGCACCGTCGATTCTGGTGCTACCGGTTTGGAACAGATTCCGGTTCCGAAACCGGTTAATTTTTTAAAAAAAATAAAAAAATGTGGCTTTTTGTCAGCATGGCAACGACTTTATAGCTGTTGACATGCTGAACGATGGCAACGGCTAAGCCGTTGCCAACGTTCATTTCTTTATTTTTTTTATTTTATTTTTTTTTAATCTATAAATATGTGTGAATTTTTTTCATTCTTCTCACAATTCTATACTTCAATATCACAATTCTATACTTCAATATCATAATTCTCACAATGAAAGTTATGATTTTTTTGCTTACCTCAATGTTGGTGGTTCCTCTATGAATGTCGAACCGCAACAACCCGAACAACCTGTCGAACTTACTGCTGCCCAAGCCCAAGAGAGACAACAAGTGGAGTCATCCGGAGCCACTACAGCAGCAAGTAGACAACTGACTCGTGCCAAAAGAAGTAAGATATGAAGTAAGATATGGGATCACTTTGAACTCGCTCAAAAAGAAGCTACTAATGAATCTGTTGCAATATGTAAATTATGTGCAATATTCATATAAAACTGGTGGTTCCAGTGGAGGCACTGGAACATTTAAAAACACTTAGTAAAAAAACATAATTTGATGAGACAACATTACAACCATTAGGTCGAGAAGCAACACAAGCACACATTAATGTTCTCACTGGCACGAATTTTATTTTAAATGCTGAAATTAACCGTATGTCACTTGTTAGATATGCGATTAGATGTGAACTGGCTTTTATACAAGCTGAACATGCTGGTTTTATTGAATTTGCTTCGTCTATACAACCCATGTTTAAAATATTTCCAGGCACACACTAAAAAGAAATTGTATGGACGTATTTGTTAAATATAGAAATATATTGTTTCAACATCTTTCTAGTTTGCCTTGCAGGGTTAGCTTAACAACCGATATTTGGATAAATGTAAATTCAGATTCATATCTTGTTGTCACTTGTCATTGGATTGATGATAATTGGTGTATGCAAAAACGGATTTTGTCTTTAGATGAGTTTAGATTGTGCACATACTGGTTATGTAATTGCTAAATATGTATTCAACACTTGTAGACATTATGGAATTCAGGATAAGGTATTTTCAATCACATTAGACAATGCTGCGAATAACAATGTTGTGATGCGTGATTTAAAGACCTATCTGAAACCAATGCTTGATGGTGTTTTTTCATGTTAGATGTGCATGTCATGTGATTAATTTGGCTGTTAAAGTTGGTTATGAGGATAATCACTCAGCATGTATTGAGAAGATGAAATACTGCGCTAAATGGTTACGCACGAGCCGTGTTAAGCGCGATTGGAAACAATCATGTTTATCTAATGGTTTAAAGCATCTTCTTTTTCCATCACCAATAGAAACTAGGTGGAATTCGTTGTACAATATGTTGAATGCTATGTTACCTTACAAAGATATTTTAACTCCATTTTATAATTCATATCAAATGCCTGATAGTGATGATAGTATTTATTTGACTAATGAGGATTGGGAATTTGTTGAAAATTGTGTATCATTGTTATGTACTTTCAAAGAAGCGACGGAACGCTTCTCCGGTGTTACTTATTCAACTTCCGGTCTTCCTTTAGTATTTAATATGTTTGATAAGTTTATAGAATTTAGAGATGACTATGACTTGCATGCTTTTATTAGTGCCAGGGAAACTAAATTTATAAATTATTGGGAACAAATCCCACACGTGCACTGCATCGCAACATTGCTAGACCCTAGTCAATGTTTATCTTCATTTGAGATATTTTTTGAATATTATGCTGAATGTTGTTGACGATCAAAAGACGTCTACAATGCAATCTCTCCAAAATATGTTTCAGTTGTATTATAATCAACCGGCAAGTGAATCATCGCAACAAAGGCCTGCTGAAGAACAACCCAAGCTCAAACTAAAGGTGAGGGCATCAATTTGCTTAGGATGCTGAGCAGGAAAAAACTTAAGGGAAAAGGACCTTGTACTAGCACGTCGACTGAGTTGCAAATTTATCTGAATTATCAATTTGTAACGGAAGACAAATTTCGACGTGTTACAATGGTGGAAGTCAAATGCAGCACAATTCCCTATCTTAGCCAAAATGGCTAGAGACGTGTATGCGGTACAAGCTTCAAGCGTCGCTTCTGAATCTGCATTCTCAACATGTGGCTGAATTATTGAAGAATACAGAAGTAGTTTATCTGCTGATTCGTTATGCATGTTCACGTTACTTAGAGATTGGTTTGATGCAGAATGTAAGAATATAAGAGATATGGCGGTTGAGGAATTCGTAAATCATTATGACGAGTAAGAAGAAGAGAACGCAAAAATAATACTTATCAATTATGAAGAGTGCTAAACAGTAATATTTTTTTATTTAGATTTTCAATTGCCATCTCTTTACAATTATTAGTATGCATCTAATTATGAAATGAAGAAGAAATGTATTAAATTTGTGATGAATATTGGGGAAATATTTACAACACTAAAACATAAAAATAAATTTTTTTTAAAAAAAAAACTTAAAAATGTAATAAAAAAAATTGTGGACTGGACCGGATCGACCAGGAACCGGGTCCGATCCGGTTCCGATCCGGTTTCTTAACGGACCGGACCAGTTACGTGCTTAACGAACCGGACCGGTCCGATCCGTTAAGCACTCATACTTTTAATCATATTATAACTTCAACAAACTTGGAATATGATACTTCGTACAATATGTCCCTCTATTTTTTTTCCGGATCGGACTTGACCGGTCCGATCCGTTAAACACCCATACTTTTAATCATATAATAACTTCAACAAACTTGGAATATGATACTTCGTACAATATGTCCCTCTATTTCTTTTAAATTTTTATTTAAGAAATTTGGGTTAAGCTCAAATTTCAAGTCCTAGAAAACCATGAAAAAGACCACAAGCTAATTTGATCGAGATGATGAATGCTCCATCCTGTACAAAAATAGTAGTCACTTTAGCCTCAATTCCTTCTTTCTCACTATTCACCATTTATCGGACAAAAAGTGGTATTTCCAGTTCTAGGGCAATTGCCACTCAAACCAATAGCTGAAGCACAAAGAACAAAAAAAACGAAGTGCTTTGCTGCTGCTTCTTAAATCCTCCTTTAAAATCACACCCTTTTGACCCAAATCCCCCATTTCAAACTCACCCAGCTCCAAATCATAAACTCGTTCCAGAATCTTGCTCACTTTTTGGAGACACCGTTCTTTTTCTACTTACAAACAGACATAAATATATGTCTCCCAGCTTTTATTTCAGCTCCTAGTACCAATTCAAACTGCGAAAAGATAGGTTCGTTATTTTGAAAAACAGTTTAAAAATTTTTCGGAGCCAAGGAAGAGCCAGAAACAGTCTTATAATGGGGAAGCTACTAGTTATTGTGGGAATCTTGTTCTTGTTTTCACTGGTAGAATTCAATTCTTCTGGAGAAGTTATTCAAAGTGACAAGCGGGCTTTGCTAGATTTTGTAAGCAAATTGCCTCATTTCCATTTCGTTAACTGGAATGAAGAGCTTCCAGTTTGCAAGAACTGGACTGGAATCACTTGCAGTGAAGATGGGACTCGAGTGATATCAGTAAGATTACCAGGGGTTGGGTTTCAAGGCCCCATTCCAAATAATACTTTGAGCCGCTTATCTGCGTTGCAGATCTTGAGTCTCAGATCCAATGGCATTAATGGGTCTTTCCCCATGAATTTTGGTAACCTCAAAAACTTGAGTTTTCTTTATCTGCAGTACAATAATTTCTCAGGTCCCTTGCCCTTGGATTTCTCTGTTTGGAGGAACTTAACCATTGTAAACTTGTCGAATAACGGGTTTAATGGGAGTATTCCTAGTTCGTTTTCGAGTTTGCGTCAGCTCACTGCTTTGAATCTTGCTAACAACTCACTTTCTGGTGAGATTCCTGACCTGCATTTGCCAAATTTGCAGTTACTAAATTTATCCCAGAATAATCTTGTTGGTAATGTGCCTGAATCACTTCATAGGTTCCCAAAGTCCTCATTTTTCGGTAATAACGAGTCTTTATTAGAGTATAACTCTACTAGTCCCCCTCTTGTCCTGCCTCCCCGTGATCAAAATCCAAGATTTAAAAATGGTGGGAAATTGAGTGAGAAGGCTTTGCTTGGAATTGTTATAGCTGGTTCTGTTCTTGGGCTTCTCGCTTTTGGTTTTCTGCTACTAATTTGCTTACTTAAGAGAAAATCAGTGGAAGGGTTCCCTCGAAAATTGGAAAAAGGGGATATGTCCCCTGAAAAGGCGATTTCTCATAACCGAGAAGCGATCAACAAGATGGCTTTCTTTGAGGGATGCAACTATGCGTTTGATTTGGAAGATTTGTTGAGGGCTTCTGCTGAAGTTTTGGGGAAAGGTACGTTCGGAACAGCATATAAGGCTATATTAGAGGACGCAACGATGGTGGTAGTGAAGAGGTTGAAAGATATAAATGTTGGAAAGAGGGAATTCGAACAACAAATGGAGATAATCGGAAGCATCAAGCATGAGAATGTGACGGAGCTGAGAGCTTACTATTTCTCCAAAGATGAGAAACTTATGGTCTATGATTATTACAATCAGGGAAGTGTAGCTTCAATGTTACATGGTACGATTTTTAATCCGATTCATGGTTTTGATGCTCAATTATGTTTGTCTTGCATGGTTCATATGTTTTGATAGGTTGAATGTCCTTTTCCTCAAGTGAGATTGTTATTGATCTGGAAACTCTATAGTCTTTAATAGTTAGTAGTAAATGCAGCAGGCCGTTTTGCACACATGAATAAATTGGAAAGACTATGATATATTTTCAAATATAATTGTATTACTAGGTAATATTTGCTACCATTTTTATCCAGATGTATTTTGGATTTAAACCATCATATATGAACCACATAAATTCTATGTTGCTTTGATGTGTTTTTTTCGTTATGTTTCTTGAACATTAATTCAGCATTCATATACTGGCAAGCTAGCATAAAAGCTTGTTGATCAATGACACTATAATTTGTGATTTTCAACCAAACATGCAGGAAAACAAAGTGAAGACCGAAGCCCTCTAGATTGGGAAACTCGGTTAAAGATAGCTGTTGGTACATCGAGAGGCATTGCTCGTATCCATAGAGAAAACGGGGGAAAGCTAGTTCACGGAAACGTCAAGTCGTCAAACATATTTCTAAATCCTCAAGGATACGGTTGTGTGTCGGATCTCGGCTTGTCAGCAATAACAGCTTCACTAGCTCCAACACTTGCTCGTGCAGCTGGCTATCGTGCCCCGGAGGTTACAGACACTAGAAAAGCAACGCAACCTTCCGACGTCTATAGCTTTGGTGTGATGCTACTGGAGTTACTAACGGGGAAACCTCCTGTCCACACGACTAACGGTGATGAGATGGTTCATTTGGTTCGATGGGTCCACTCAGTTGTCCGAGAGGAATGGACTGCAGAGGTCTTCGACCTGGAATTGTTAAGGTTTCCAAATATTGAAGAAGATTTAGTTGAGATGCTGCAGATAGCCATGGCCTGTGTGGTGAGAATGCCGGATCAGAGGCCTAAAATGACAGAAGTAGTCAAAATGATCGACAATATTAGACAGATGGATTCTATGAACCGGTCACCGTTGCCTCCGTCACCGCCACCAGGTGTTTGAGACTTCCCCCACCCATGTTCACCACCTCGGTGGAGAAAGATTGAGAATCGAGACTTATTTTGGTATGATCCAGGGCAAGGAAGAGTTGAAATAATTCGAGGTTGGTTGTAATATTTGTTAAATCTATGTGCAGGAAACAGACAATTGTGATATTCTTGAATCTTGATGATTTTTTTCAATGGCTCGTGCATATGTATTGTTTGTTTCTTCATTTTCTGATTTAATGTGACATTTTACCTTGTCTATATGTTTGAGGCGCATCAAAAAAAAAATCGTTTTTTTATTTTTTATAAGTAAACAAAACATAGCATAATAAAAAAACTCGAATATAAAAGTTGATAGGAAAAAATAGATCAAGATAATTAAATTTATTATGGTGAACCAAGCGTACGTGGTGTAAATATCATTTCTACTTACTCCAATCATGTATATTTTATCTTTTTAATGTAAAGCAAAGAACCAACTACCAAGCAACATTATTTATCAACAAAATTTTGTAAAAGAAACTGACATATTACGTTCATAAGGCATACCTAAATCACAGGTTCAAATAATTAGTGAGTGCCGGTGTCTCCGTCTCCGCTCCCAAGTAGTTGTAATACTTGCTAAAAAAAAAGAAAAAAGGTTGACCTACAGACATCCATGTCATAACATTGAAATCTCAATTATTTTTTAAGAAAATAATATAAATTTATAGTGGGCTTATATTTGTGATCTCAATGGCCCAAGTTGGCATATGAAGACCAACACATATATAAGACATGCACAATTATATTAATCTAGCGCAATATCCATTTTATTATGATAAAATAGCAATTTTGAGAAGAATTTAAATATTTGTCATAGGAATCTACAAATCCTAAGATGCCCAATTGTCAAGCAAATACGATCGCGACAAAACTCGTACTTATGAACTTATCCATTTTACAAAGAAAACATAATAGAATCGTCTACATTAACTGATAAAGTATACTTTTTCCCTAATTTTTGATTATGAGAGCTTAACAACTAATCATTACTTGACACTAATTGACTAATTTAGCAATACATATGGATAACTAAGAAAATTTTTAATCTATGTTGCACCGACACTCCAAAAAATCATCACAAGCAGTGTCGGACAATCCACGGACACGATAGGACACAAGTCCGACACGACGTGGAGTGTCTGGATCTTTTTTTAAAAAAAAAATTACGACACATTTCCGACACGGCAGGACATGGGAAAAAGAATTTTTTAATAATTTTTTTAAAAAAATATTTATAATTTTTTTTACAAAAATGTTAAGAAAATTATACATTTTTTGTATGTTTTAATTAGTGAATGAAACGTCTACAACTTGACATCATTTGTAATTTTATTATTCAAATATTTAATAATTAAAGTTTTCTTGAATTTTAGTATATTAGAACATAATGTATATGTAGAATATATATAAAAAAATAAAAAATTATTTTCGTATCTTAGAAATATCGGGTCCTTTAATTTTTGAAAATCCATATCCCTATATCCGGGTCGTGTAACCGTGTCCCGTATCTGTGTCCGTGCAGCATAGCTTTTTTTAATTTTACAATATATTATAGAGCAAGTTTAGCATGAGACAAACATATTTATTAACAAACATGTACAAATTTAATTTAAAATTGCATGTTTTAAATAGCAATGACAGTGTAGTATTCTATCGTTGATGAAATGGCAATCCTTTACAATAATTGTAGAATGAATGAAAGGATTTAATATTAGAATTCGAATTAGTATTATAGATTCCAAACATTCGTGATCAATATAAGTTTACTGACATATCTCAATTATAAAGTCTTCTGTTATATTATTTTATTTTACTTTAATTTAGAAATATAAGCAACATCATGTGAATAATGTGTAACTATCAAGTATTCAACAAATATTCGGTAAAATATAATAGGAAAAATATGTCACATGTGAGAGTATTATTCCATGTATAGTTTGAGTCATTGGACGTGGTATTCCCCATATAGTTTGAGTTATTAAATATGTAGAACCCACATGACACCATTCAATGGTTATCTTCATATCGGGAGTATGATAGAATTTCTCAATATAATACGATACAAATATACAAGCATCGGACGCATACTAATTTTAGTCATTGGTTACCAAATTTAAATATTTTTGCATGGTACCCGTGCTGCATAAGTCACTATACTGTTAATTTATTTAATGCTATATTATTTTAATAAGGAAATAAAAGTTTAAGCATAAGTTTATTTTACTGATATATCCCTCGTGCTTCACTTTTTCATTACTTTGGTTTCTTGAAGTAGAAATCACGAAAATAACTAAGGATAAATTTCAAAAATTATCCAATAGAATATGAAGTTTTTCAATATCAGTATCAAATTTTTAGGGTTAATCAAATATATTCTCACAAAAATTTATTTTCATAAAAAAGTCAAATATAAATATTTTTAATAAATATAATTCCATAGAAATTATCTTTTAATAAAAGTAGTCTCATTATTAAATAGGGGGAAAACGTTTGGGACTAGTATGATTGAAAACAAAGTATGATTAATTCTAAAAGTTTAGGATTAGTATTACAAGACTCATATGCTATTGTATCGTTTTTTTTAAAACTTTACCCTAACTTCTATTGTTTTTTGTTTAAAGTTGAGTGTTGATATTAAAATTAAAAAAACGTTTAGTGAACTCCATTTTATTACATTATTGTCATTAATCAACTTAAAATAACAGAAATATCTCATGACTGCTTCTTATCTTCTGCGTTTACCTGTTTTTTTAGAGAAACAATAAAAGAAACAAAGAAATCAAATATCTAAAATCTATTATTTTATCCGAAAAGCATATAATCACTTTTCAAAAGCAATACGAAATACTACCTAAAACAATAATTAAAATTAAAAAATGAATTTAAACTGTATCAACTTTAATAGTATCCAAATAAACACAATTGGTGCCCCAATTCGACGCATCCTTGGTAAAACTTGGCAACTATGCTTGAGACAAACAAACCCCGTTCTCAAATAAAACAATACTCGAGCCAAATATAATATATATTTTATTCAAGTATGTTAAAGGGAAATGTGTAAAAATATAGTCGATTTGAAAAACTAAATCCAATCCAAGAAAATAAATCTCACTTTTATTATGACCTTTTTTCTCTTTAATGTATGGTAGCTCAATTGCCAGCTACTAGATATGATGAATTCAATCTACGTAAGGCGAAAATGTGGGAGGAGTCATAATGACAAGTTCTTGCCTGTGGAACTTGTCTTTCCTTAAAAAAGCTTGTTATTGTCGGAGGACATAAGTATATTTTATGATAAATTGACAAATATTTGTATATTATAAACTAATTATGATTAGCACAGATATATTAAATTATATAATATTTAAAGAGTTTAAAAGCGTTTATAGAAGTACGATTGCTTCAAACAGTACCACTAAATGGAGACATTTAGGAATATGGGTAACAATCTTTGGCAGAGCCATTATAACCTCATTGTAAAGATATTGATGGAAAACACCCAATATTGGTGCACATTTAATGAGAATCAGTATCCACATTTATTAGGTTCACCTGAACACATTTCAGTAGTGTACTTTGTTATTCCAGAAAATTTGTTTAAATGTCGCATTTTAAAGAGTTAAAAGCCATGACAATGTGGGTTGGAAATTGCCGACTATGATCGCTAATATATATATTTTTTTTCCTTTCAAAATTACATGATGCAAAAGTCAGTACATTGGGCGTAATTGTCAATCTCTATCTCGTATCAAAATATTGGGACAACATAAGTAAGTTTACGGCAATGCCTAATAAACTTTCTTTCGAACTTTAGTTACTTATTTTTGTATAACAAAAATAAAACTATAAATTGCTCGCGGGAAATTCATGGTGCACGACACCATTTGCACCCATGAGCGGATTTAGAATTTAGGTTTATTGGATAAATATTTTAGAGGAGGTAAAATATAATTTTAAGGTGGTAATCTATAATTTTTGGAGGGCAAAATACAATCTTATGAGATAATACCAAAAAAAAAAAAAATCTATGGAGAATAATTACCTTCACATGGGTCTCCCCCAGTTTACACTTTACAGGGTGCTTTTTGAATGGGCTTAGAGCATGACATTAAATCAATTGTCTTATAAGCTTAAGCTTATGAAGTTGTATGCTCAAAGAAATTATATATATTTGATGTGATTCGCTATTTTCTATTTTTGGTAGAATTATGTGCTGTGAAAAATAAATGAAAGACACCACATTTTTTATGTAACCTTTGAATCGAAGGAAAAACCACCGGACCTAGTCCAGTATAAATCTTCACTATAAATTTGTATTGATTTACAGGACTTGGACATAAAATAAGAACTTTTAGAAACAGTATAAGAATGAAAGACCGAACAGACCAATATAATACGCTCACTTCATGGTTTTTTCTTGCTTAGAAAATTCAACCCTTTGTAATGAAACTATCTTTGTGTATTTATAGTGTTAATCTCGGTGGTTGGCACGCGAGAAACCCGGAACACGATTTCTCTGATCGTGGCCATATTGGATCAAGACGTGTACGAGAAATTCACGTTCCATTATTGCACTTCATTTGCTCCGATTGATTTGTCAGTTACATCTGGGTCTTCCACTACCCTTTGACTAATATGCCGAGCAGGTTTTGATGTTCTTCGGTCAACTTGTGTTCGAAGCTTTTTTGTTCGGGATATCTCTTGCTCGGCGCTTGCATGAGATTTTATCAAAGAAACCGATTCATCCTATGACATCACATCACCCCTGAAGTAAAGCGAGAATAGAGTATTGAAGTCTCGGTTTATCGCCTTGAGGTAAAATCGGCATTCTGACCTGCTCGGGGTTTTTCCCCGCTCTTTTCTCTCGCCCAATGTTTTCAAAATGCTGCATGACTTTTAGTTTCCCGAAGCTCATCTGTAACCATTCATTCAATTTATTTTGGACGGTGTTGATCAAATGACCATTCAACTGGTCCCCCACTATAAATATGTGATCCCCCTCCTCATTTTTTCTCACTTGCTTTTATCTGCTTTCGAGCTAGCATCAGGCGACCGAGCACTCTTATTTATGTCAGAATTTCCAGCACCCTATTAATCAGGAAGACCGTCAGACTCCTCATTCTTGAGAGCAGTCAATGAATATGGAACTTTTACGGCGGAAAAGTCTTCCAAACTTCCTCCTCTACCTACATCCTCAGATAGCGAGGAAACGTCGAGTTCTTCCGGTTCTCCGGCTATTCGACGGGAGAGCGAACATGATGGTATAGAACAGAGCTTGGTTGCGGCCAAGGTACCTTGGTACGAAATCTTCGAGTCGAGGTTTCGTACTAGTCAACACTTCTCCCGCATCCGAGACAAATGGGAAATTCCTAAAAGTACCTCTATATTTGCTCCTTCTTCGGGATGACGCCCCCATTTACCCCCTGAGGGTTTTCCTTTTTATCTAGACCAACTTCGAGGGGGCTTACGTTTTCCTATTCCTGCATTCTTTCTTGTTGTTGCGAACTATTTTACTGTTTCGCTCAGCCAACTGTTCCCAAACAGCTATAGGTTGTTGGCTGGTTTTTTCATTGTTATTTCTTATTTGGATTTTAACATCTCGAAGTTTCAAGAACTCCTAATGTTTACTCATAATCTCCATCTGATTTTGAATCTGATGGACCTATGCATGGACATGTTATTGTAGGTATCCATAACGCTGCACCATCTTCTGGATCTATCTAAGATCTTGGGATATTTTAGAAGTATCAGGCTCGATTTCTCGAAAGGTTGGTTCACCCATCCTCTGGTCCGGATCCTGTTAAGTGGTTGGGATTTGGAATCATGTAGTTATGCTCAGGATGATATCTCTCATGTGCCTCGGTTAATTCGTGAGGTTCATCCTTTAAAGATTCATCGCCATCTTCTCATGTTGTTGATACTTGTATATGCTAGCAGGAATGTCACCAATTTCTAGTAAAATATTACATTTCTGGTTTGAAGTGTTTAGCTTCGGCCAGATACCTTTGATTAGTTCTTCCAATTTCTAGAAGTACCACATGTATGAGTTGCACCTCGAACATTCGTTCGGATCCATAATTTCTTGAATCTTCTCCTCCGCATAAGTTACAAATTAATATTCAAGATATTACTATAGCATTTCCAAAATAAACCTAGGCTCTGATACAATTTCACGAAGACGGGTCACGAAGGAAAATGTTATTAGAAAAAATAGTAAAACTTAGGGTGAGATTTGAAAACTGATTAAAATTTTAGGGGTATCATGCAATTAATCATTTTAACTTTATAATGATAAATCGATAAAGTGTTGTGGGGTAAAGTGTTATGATGAAGATGAAAGTCTTCTTAGAGAGTTAAAATATAGAATACTGGATAATATGAATAAAGTTAAAGAAAATTTGAGTTTGGGGTTTTATGAGTTTACCCTTATATTAATTCATTAAATTATTTGTTTTTAGAATGATATTTGTACTAATAATATGTGTCGTCGCTCAGGGTACGAAGGGTTTGTTTGATGATGCCCTTAAGGGTAGTGCCCTTAGGGGCATCATCACCATTCATTTGGAATCTTTTTTTAAAAAAGAAAAAAAAGATTCTAAATGGATGGTGGATGATGCCCCTGAGGACAGTGCCCTTAAGGGCAGCAACAATGAAGCCGGTACGAAGATAAGTAGTACCAATAATATTTGGTTGCATTATTTTTCTTTCAATACATGTATAAGAATTTTATATGATTATTTTTTATTTATTTAAATGCATAATAATTGTTTTGTCAACTTTTTAATTAATAATTTGAATAAAAATACAATTTTTTTTTGAAAGGACAAATTTTGAATATAATGCTAGTACAGAGTCGCAAGCATTCAATCATATAAAAGTTGATTATCTTTGCTACTGCGAGAGGTAAGTGTCCTATGAAGAGTTATGTTGGGGATGTCTTTAAGGGCATTACTCTTTAGACATTTCTAATCATTGGATTGACACATCTAAATGTTGTGTGTGTCAATCCAATGACCATATGTTGCCCTGAAGGGCAATGCTCTTCAGGGCAGCATCAAATAAACCCCTATGAGGTATGAATATCAATATCATTGAGATATTTATAACGAATGATATATTTATCTCATGGGTACTACTTATGAGATAGCCAAGAACATGGATCCTACTATATATACGTGTAAAAATACTAGGCGGCCATCGAATGCAGCGGGTTGCTAAAAATATCATCAGCTTCAACAAGGTTATTTAATTTTTTCTGAAGATGACATGCATTATTCCACCAATATGTAATTAAGCATTTTTAACTACAAATTTAAATTAATTTTTTTATAAAGATGAAAAAATTACATTCATTTCTAATTTTCTATTTCCAAATATATCAGATCCTATTAAATAGTGGCTTCAGCTCCAAAAATTTTCGGTGTCGAACACAACCGAAAAGAAAAAAGAAAAAAAAAGAACCGGCACACACTCCCCTCTTTCTCCGTCTCCAAGGCATCTCTTTCTCTAGAAAACCACACTCACTCCCCCGAAAGGAGAAGACGACTCATTTTCCAGCAATTTCTTGGATTAATTTTCAAGAAGAGAAGGCCAGAGAAATCCAAGTTTCTATCTCGGTTTTACTCAAATATATCAGAGAGAAAGTTACTCACACTTATATCTTTACTCCTTTCCATTGAAAAATCATCGCTTTTTCGTCCGCCCGGAGTACTGTTTTTTTCCTTTGTTTTCGTTTTATATATCTATCTCGTGCTGCGCTTTAGTGTTGCTCTTTTTCTTTAATCTCAAAGAATCTCTGGGCACTCTCCTTTTTCAACTGTTCACGCTCTCATTCCCTTTCCCTTTAAATGCTAATCTGAGAAAAAAACTGGAGGATAGAAATCTTCCAGCAGTATGATGTGTAAGGAGGAAAAGAATACCATGTTGTCTGGTAGAGTCAAGTACAGCGAGCATATAAACCAAACGTCAGTTGTCATGCCGCCGGAATATTCTCTTACCAGCGGAAGAAGGCCTCCCGTTTTCCAAACAACTGTAAGATTTTTAGTTACTGACGCGGACGCCACTGACTCCTCCAGTGATGAAGAAGACGGTTCCTCTGTTAAGCGCCAAAGAGTTAGAAAATTCATTGACGAGGTGAGAATCCAGCCCTCTTTTAGGGATAACGGAAGAAGCAACGGAAACGTAAAAGCTGAAGAAGTACTGAAGAGCAAACGGTTGAAGGCTGCTGAGATGAAGCGGAAAAAGTGCGGCGGGCGGAAAAATGAGAGACCTGCGGCTAAGTTAGGGAATGGTAGGAAGTTTCGCGGCGTACGGCAGAGGCCGTGGGGGAAATGGGCGGCGGAGATTCGAGATCCCCTGCGAAGAGTGCGCCTGTGGCTAGGCACATACGATACTGCGGAGGAAGCTGCCATGGTGTACGACCACGCGGCAATCCAGCTGCGTGGACCAGAGGCGCTCACCAACTACTCCACTCCAACTGTGCTGGACAAAAAAACAAGCTCAGGGTACAACTTTGGAGACGAATCGCACAACGATGAGCAGTCGCCGAAATCAGTCCTTCGTTGCTTCGTCTCCACAGCTTCTATGAAAGAGAATAACGAGGACTTGCCGATTTTTCCGCCTAAGGATGACCTGTTCAGCGGGTTCGAAAACCCGGTAACCATTCCCGATTTGTTTGATCAAACGGGTCTATCGGGTGACATTTTCGGAGCGGATTTTGACTTGTGCGGTCAGATGTTTATCGGGTCGGGTAATGATTTCGGATTTGAGTTAGGGTTATGGCCTACTTGGCAAGCGGATGATTACTTTCAAGACTTTGGGGATGTATTCGGGTCGGATCCTCTCGTCGTCCTCTGAGTATTCGGATTTGAGTTAGGGTTATGGCCTACTTGGCAAGCGGATGATTACTTTCAAGACTTTGGGGATGTATTCGGGTCGGATCCTCTCGTCGTCCTCTGAGTATACCTTGGATCTTTATATATCATAATATATATATTATAATATTTGTCTAAATAAAAATGGTATCAGCTATTATATTGCTGATTTTTCGGCAGTTTTGAAATATAGTTATATTCGATGCTAAATTTGTTAATTTATTATTAGTATTGAAGTATTAGTTGGAGTGCTTCCGATATTATTTGTGGTGATATTATTAATTAATTAAAATATTATACGTTCAGAAATCAAATTTAAAATGGACGAATTTTGCCCTAACAAGGATTATACACGTGCTTAATTAAATTATTCGAATAATTTAACTAAACCAGACTTGGTAGCCTCACCTATTTTGCTTTAACTCGCTATTTCACATTTCCTTCAAATCGCTTTGGATCCGTTTTATTTCTTATTTCGAGTTATCATTTTTTTTTTAAAATTACATATCTAATTGGGAACTAACACAATTTTGATTCAAAATAAAGTGATATCTATTAAGTTCAATTGTTGGTATAACTAAAAAACTATCATTAAACAATGTTTTATTTTTTTGTGTCTTAATTATTAAAAAAAAACACTTATAATTAATAAAAAAATATAATAATTATAGTTCTATAATACCACAAAATTATTTATAAACTATTAGTAAGTTACCAGTTATACACTGAATTAAGAAATTTTAGTAAACTGAAACAGAAACAGACATTTGTCACAGAATATACATCCTTCGGAGGATGACCTCTGTACAAGATATTATTCTTTTTTTGTTGGTTGGGAAGAATATTTTCTATCTATTTATTCTTTATCAGGCATTGGGTCTTCACCAATTTATTCAATTTCTCATCAAACATTTCTTTTTACGAGTTATCCCACTTCTACTGCTTAATCTTTCTTAATCTACTTAAATAAAAGATCCATCACAAATTTTTCATACACGGAAATAGTATTTACCCGACCTGAATTTCAGCTAATATTCGCCATAGG
Organism: Haberlea rhodopensis; assembly: GCA_907163345.1. NCBI lineage: Eukaryota > Viridiplantae > Streptophyta > Magnoliopsida > Lamiales > Gesneriaceae > Haberlea > Haberlea rhodopensis. The sequence goes on from CAJQUN010001433.1 coordinate 32,813, forward strand.
TACATGTTCTGTGTGTCTGACCTGTTTCGCTTACCAATCTCCTAGGCCGACCTGGACGTTTGTTCTATTTCGCGCTTGCTCGGACCAAACTGTATGGACGATCTGTTCACCCGAAATTCTTTAAATAGGCAAGTGCTAGATACGGGGAGTAATATCAGGGATCTGATTTATCCTTATCAAATATTCGTAAGAAATTATTGTTAGATGTTAGCTCTCAGCTCACCGCCTATAAATACCATGTTCAATCTACATGTTTGAGCATTCATTCATTTTTACTTTAATCATATATTTTCTCGCATCTTCTCGCTGACTTGAACTAAAGAGCTTGTGATCCTGTCAACTGAGTAAAGAAAGATCAAGTTAGCCGAGCCAAAAATACTCAAACAAAATAAAACTAACCACACTACAAGCATATACCAGCTCGCCCCCTCAGTGTTATATGAGTCGGGCTCAACCCAGCAACATAGAGGAGGTCATCCACTAACAACTTGGAGGAATTGAAACATTGACCCCCGATATTTTTCATTGAGCTCAGGTAAATGGAGCTCTTTTTAAAATTCTTGGGTGGAGAGGGGAGAAAAGGAAGACAGTCTATCCACTTAGTACAAGTGTACAACAAGACCAAGGATGAGAAGTTTTAACAAAGAAGAAATAATTCTTTCACTCTTTTATCTTTCTCGGATACCACCCAACAAATGCACACCCATGTCGGCTGGTCATGTACCAGGGTCCCTCGTCTGACCTCTTGATTTGAAGAAAGATATGAGAAGACAGAATTATCACGAGGTATTCCAAAGGCCCGAAGAATAATTATCAGACTACAAAAAATACGATAAGAGTTAGGAGAAAATTGGCTGAGGTTTAGCTAGTAGAACAAGCTAAACGTAAAGGAAAACGTAGACCCCCCTCGTGATTTGACCTCGGTAAAAGGTATAGTAACCTTCTGGAGGCTGGTTCGGACGCTGAGAGGTGGAAGTGATTATAAAATCATAATTAGGAGGAGCTTGGCTGAGCTTACGAAGGTGGGCCTCATCCTTTTCAGCCAAGACATGAACATACAGTTCATACCAGGGATAATCTCTAGGCGGAGTCGCAGACCCGAAAGGGGAGTTAGTTTCAACTAACTGGAGTTGGTTACCTGCGGAGGGTTTTGCTTCGAGGGTATTGTCGGAAGGGACTACCTCTTCATTAATCACACCCCTCTGAGCAGAAGGAGCCGTACTAATCTACTTTCTTAAGAACCGCATTGGTTAAGGGCGAAGGGAATAACCTATCTGAGGATTAAGATATTTGAAAATAATAACACTAGAATAACTTACCTAAGCAGTCACGAAAATAGAGTTCAGGACAGGATGGAGAAAAGAGATCGGAGCCGATGCTCCAATATGTTGTAATCGTGAGAAAACGGTTAAATGGGGGACCACTACCACTTATATATATGTGACATCCCCGAAATGGTTAATTGCTATTTAGCTTTAAATTATGTTTACATGATTAATTATGTGGTAATTGATTATGTGTTGGGATTTATTTACCTTATGTGGAAATGCATGGTCATGTGGTTAGGATGACCCGGGGTTGCATTTTAGGGTGCATGTGGTGCATGTTGGGTAAATATTATTGGAAGCATGATTTATTTGCATTGGTTAGCAATTAATTGGAAATCATGTGTTAATTGATATTATGGTGCATTTTGAGTAAATGCTTTGAAAAATATCATGTTGGGGTGTTTTATACACCATGGAATTATTTTGGTATCATTTTAAATTACCTCTCATTTTAATACCCAAACCCCACTTTACATCCCTCACTCTTACTTTACCAAATCAAATCCACCAAACCCTTCCCTTCTCCAAATTTTCGAGCTCAAGCCTTGGGTGGAAGAGGAACCTTTCAAAAAGCTTGATTTGTGGAGCATTTTGGGTGATTTGAGATCCCCAAGAGGTATGGGTACCTCATGCTTTAATTTTGTAAGGTTTTGTTTGAGTTTGGGTTGATTTTTAATGATTTTGAAATGGGTTTGTGTGGGTTGTTGTGGTTTTGGTTAAGGGTTGGATTTATACTTGTTTTGAAGTATATTTTGGTGGTTTATGTTGTTTTTGTTGTTGTGGATTTGTTGGGTTAAGTGTTGGTATGGGTTGGAAGGTTTTTGGAAGCAAAAATGGTGAAAAATCGTATGTCTGCGCGAGGCGATCGATCGCCTGAAAAGAGGCGACCGATCGCCGAGGGGCAGTAACATTTTTGCGTGTTAGGCGATCGATCGCCTAAAATGGGGCGACCGATCGCCAAGAGGCAGTAGGATTTTCAAAGGGATGGCGATCGATCGCCATGTTTGGGGCGACCGATCGCCACAGTGATAATTTTGAGGCGATCGATCGCCTGAGTGAAGCGATCGATCGCCGCCTGTGGAATTTTGGAAAATGGTTTATTTTGTCAAATTTTTGGTATTTGGCTATTATTTGGCTTCTAATATGGGGTTGTGTGATTGTGTAGAACCATCCCAGGTAGCAACACAACCGAGGAATTGAAGCCGGACCAATTCCACTTTTGGAAAGGTACGTAGTGGACGTACGGGCACCCAACGGTAACATGTATTTATATACTCATTGATTATGCATTGTGGATGCGGGTATATATGTGGTATTGCATTGTGGATGCATATACATGTTGATTTATGCCATATGAGGTATTGCATTGTGGATGCATATACATGGTAATTTATGCATATTGATGATAGATGCATATTATGATTATTGGATGCACATCCCATGAGTCGTGGTCATCCTTTGATGATTTTAATGCTTGCCGCTTTTTGTATTGGTTCCGCTAAATGTGAAGCGAGGGGTGGGAGTGCCGCATGTCACATTTGAGCGTGGTTGTCATATGGGGCGAGGAAAGGGTATTTGCCGCTCTCTGTGAAGCGAGGGGTGGGAGCGCCGCATGTCCATTGTAGCGAGGTTATCCTATGCCGCCCATATGAATATAAGCGAGGGGCATTAAAATACACTGTGATGGACAGACTAGGGAATGGTGACCAATATGTGGTACAGTTGAGATGGTATATGATGTCATGACATGTTTTGGCCATTAAATATAATCTGTTGATTATACTCATGAGTTATGGTACAGGGACAACCAAACGGGAAGCGTTTGAAATGCATGGGAAAACAGGAAGTGTTTTATATTGATTATGCATTTACGCTTTATCTTCATATTGTGTTGAATATGAATGATTATTATTGCTCATGTTTGGGGGTTGTCCTTGTAGGTACCTTTTTGGCATGATAGATGGGCTTGAACGGGTTGAGACAGTGAGCTTCACGAGCATCTTTAGTAGATGAAAGGACAGGATTCTTTTGTATAGTGCCTACTCTAGGAGTAGCGTAAAACTATAGTGGACACATTCATTTGTTGGAATGTAATTAATCCTTTTGGTAGTCCTTTATTTTGGCATGTAAATGCTTAAGCTCATAGACTCAACTTGTTTACTCTACTCTGATCATTTATTTAGCTCTATTATGCTTTTATTCCGCACTTAAGGATTAGGGTCCTTACATTAGTGGTATCAGAGCAGTGGTTAGAGAACCTGGGAACGAGTGAAGGGTAGCCTTAGCATGGTTGGCTAGGTGCTTACATTTGGAGCATGTTTATGCATGTGGTGCATATTACTGTATATCCTGTTATACTAACATGCTTATATCACTCCTGTTATCTAACGACATGTTATATATTGCTTTGGATTGTTGTTAACATTTGTGTTACAGCATGGCTGCTAATGAGGAAGTCGGAGATGTTGGGAGTGTAAATGCGAGTATTGGACAGGCTAATCCTCTACCTCCACCGGCTGTAGGAATGGAACCAGTGGTCCAGTTATTGCTACCGGGTGAGATTAGCTTGACGCAGTTTCTGTCTTATCATCCGCCCCGGTTTGAGGGGACAGAGTCCGGAGAAGAGGCTGAAGAGTGGTTAGAAAGACTTGAGCAGATCTTTGTATCGACTCCTTGTGCTGTGACGGCTTGGCTGAGGCTAGCGGAGTTTCAATTAGCCAAGAAACCTCTGATGTGGTGGAGGAGCACAGTAATGGAAATGAGAGCACTGGGTGCTGTGATTGACTGGACGCTCTTCAGGACCAGGTTCTTGAACCGATACTTCTCCGCGGCAGCAAGGCAGACAAAAGAGGATGAATTTGCAAGTTTGAGGCAGGGGAACATGACAGTGGCAGACTATGCCACACAGTACTCATCACTACTTAGGTATGTCCCCCATATTGCCTCTGATGGACGTGCCAAGATGAGAAATTTCATGAAGGGACTGCGACCGGAGCTCTATGACCGGGTTATCATCAATAACCCAACTTCTTTTGATGATGCTCTCACAAGAGCGGAGCTTGCTGAGCTAGGAGTGGGAGCTTATGCCATGCCACCACCGGTACCGCAACAGAGGCAGACTAGTGACAGTTTGAGGCCTCGGGGTGAGCCATTTAAACCCCGTGGTGCCTCTTCATCTTCGCGGTATGGTGGAAAGAAATACTTTGGCCAGAAACAGGATGGCAAGAAAGGAAATTGGTCGGCCAATCGAGGATCTTCACAAGGGGATAGGCCGGGAGAGCCGAGGTGCAACAACTGTGGAGGACCACATTCTTCAAACAAGTGTCCTGCATGTTATGTCTGTGGCAAGATGGGCCACATTGCTCGGTATTGTCCCACCAGGGGAGGCCAGTCAGAGTATCAGGGCAACAGGCCAAGGTTTGAGGACAGGACAGTGCAGCAGAGGCAGCAGTTTGGGCCTCGTCCATCGGGAGGTCAGACAGTGGGACCACCCCAGGGACAAGTATATGCACTGACCAGGGAGCAGGCTCAGGCAGCTCCAGAGGAGGTGATTGCCGGTACGTGTCATTTATTTACGTACCCTGCTTTTGTTTTGATAGATACAGGTGCCTCCCATTCCTTTGTGTCTGTGGGATTTGTAGAAAGACACCATATGCGCACGTCTTCTTTGCCCACGCCTCTATTGGTCTCGACACCCACTGGAAGAAATGTTGTTGCTGATCAGTTTATGGCAGACTGCCTCATTTATTTTGAGGGCAACGAGTTGAGATCAGACTTGATTGTGCCGGGTATGTCAGACTTCGACTGCATCTTGGGTATTGATGTTCTGAACAGATATCAGGCAGTGGTAGATTGCCGGCAGAGAACAGTGAAGTTCAGACCTGAGTTGGGCAGTCAGTGGACTTTCTTTGGCAACGGGTCTCGTGCGAAGATTCCGTTGATTTCAGCGATCAAGATGTCTCAGCTGTTGGAACGTGGGCACACGGGCTATCTTATTTATGCCGTGGACACGTCTGGAAGGAGTAAAGAACTGAGGGTTGAGGATGTACCAATTGTGGCAGAATTTGCTGATGTATTTCCAGAAGAGATCCCAGGATTCCCACCGGCCAGGGAAGTTGAATTTGGGATCGAGTTGCTGCCAGGGACGTCCGCTATCTCTCGTGCACCTTATAGGATGGCACCGGCTGAGTTGAGAGAGTTGAAAGAACAGTTGCAGGATCTCTTGGACAAGGGATATATACGCCCGAGCGTGTCGCCATGGGGCGCACCAGTTCTCTTTGTGAAGAAGAAGGACGGTTCGATGCGGTTGTGCATCGATTACCGGCAGCTGAATAAGGCTACAGTGAAGAACAAGTATCCTCTCCCAAGGATTGACGACTTGTTTGATCAGTTGCAAGGTACCAGGGTGTATAGCAAGATTGACTTGAGGTCCGGGTATCATCAGATTCGGGTCAGAGAGGAAGATGTGCAGAAGACAGCGTTCCGGACACGATACGGGCATTATGAGTTCTTAGTGATGCCGTTCGGTGTGACGAACGCCCCGGCCGTCTTTATGAGTCTGATGAACAGAGTGTTTCAGCCGTATCTTGATCAGTTCGTCATCGTGTTTATTGACGACATTCTTATCTACTCCCGGAGTGAAGAAGATCATGTGAAACACTTGAGGACAGTGCTTCAGATTCTTAGAGAGCATCAGTTGTATGCTAAGCTCAGTAAGTGCGAGTTTTGGCTGAGCAGTGTAGTGTTTCTGGGGCATGTCATTTCGAGCAGCGGGATATCAGTGGACCCCAAGAAGATTGAGGCTGTGATGGAGTGGGCCGCCCCCACTTCTGTACCTGAGATCCGGAGTTTCCTTGGTTTGGCCGGGTATTATCGGCGCTTCGTCGCGGGCTTTTCGAAAATTGCCAAGCCGCTGACTCAGTTGACTCAGAAGGGTGTGCCTTTCTTTTGGTCAGAAGCTTGTGAGGAGAGCTTCCAGGAATTGAAGCACCGGTTGACGACAGCGCCAGTGTTAGTGATCCCGACGGAGAACTCCAGATTTGTTCTATATACTGATGCATCACTACAGGGCCTTGGATGTGTTCTGATGCAAGATAAGCATGTGGTAGCTTATGCATCGAGGCAGTTGAAGCCGCATGAGACCCGATATCCAGTTCATGACTTGGAATTGGCGGCTATTGTCTTCGCCCTGAAGATCTGGAGGCATTACTTATATGGCACTTCATTCACCATATACACGGATCACAAGAGCCTCAAGTTTCTATTCACTCAGGCGGAGCTGAACATGAGACAGAGGAGATGGATGGACCTACTCAAGGACTATGAATGCGAGATAGAGTACCATCCCGGGAAGGCCAATTTGACAGCAGACGCTTTGAGCCGGAAAGTAAGGAGTTCTGCTGAGGACGTCATCCATTTGTCGGCTATGATGACCTCCTATTGCCATATGGGCTATGACTTTGACATTGATGCATCACCTGTGTATGTATCGACTTTGCTAGCTGAGCCAGATCTTTATGAGGATATCAGGAGAGCTCAGAGGTCAGATGCTGAGGTTCAGAGATGGTTGTCTATAGTGCATCTTGGTCAGCCGACGAAGTTCAGAATGGCCGACGACGGATCTTTGAGATTGGGTAACCGCTGGGTAGTTCCGAGTACGCCGGAGTTGCGTAAGGGGATCTTGGAGCGAGCTCACAGTAGTAGACTTAGCATCCACCCAGGCGGGAAGAAGATGTACAGAGATCTGCGTGGTCAGTTTTGGTGGAAGAGAATGAAGTCCGATGTCGTCGCTTTTGTGAAGAGGTGTTTGATCTGCCAGCAGGTTAAGGCAGAGAGACAGAGACCTGGCGGCGAGTTGAGAAGCTTGGAGATACCGAAGTGGAAGTGGGAGCACATTTCCATGGACTTCGTGACTCATTTGCCGAGGAGTGCTTCAGGCTTCGATGCTATTTGGGTGATCGTGGATCGATTGACCAAGGTGGCTCATTTTATCCCCTATAGCATGACGTTCACATATTTGAGGATGGCGCAGTTGTATATTAGAGATGTGGTGAGATTGCATGGGATCCCCGTTTCCATTGTGTCAGATCGAGATCCGCGATTCACATCTCATTTCTGGGAAGGCCTTCAGTCAGCTTTGGGAACTGAGGTCAGATTGAGCACTGCTTATCATCCTCAGACGGATGGCCAGACCGAGCGCACTATTCAGACGCTCGAGGACATGTTAAGAGCTTGTGTTTTGGAGTTCGATGCCTCTTGGCAGGATTCAGTGCCTTTGGTAGAGTTTTCGTATAACAATAGCTACCAGGCAAGTATTCAGATGGCTCCGTTTGAAGCTCTTTATGGCAGACGATGTAGATCACCCTTATGTTGGGATGATTTGGACAGTAGACCAGTCGGAGGGCCTGAGTTGATCCGGGAAATGGAAGAGAAGATAAAGATTATAAGGCAGAAGATGAAAGCGGCCCAAGACAGACAGGCAGCTTATGCGAATAAACGGCGGAGACCGTTAGAGTTTCAGTTGGGAGATAAGGTCTTTTTAAAGATCTCGCCTTTCAGAGGCGTTGTGCGATTTGGGATGCGCGGGAAACTGTCTCCGAGGTATGTTGGACCGTACGAGATTTTACAGCGCATTGGCACCTTAGCTTACCGACTGGCTTTGCCGCCTTCTTTATCTGGTATACATGATGTGTTTCATGTATCGATGCTGCGAAAGTATGAGCCGGATCCGTCTCACGTGTTACAGCCTTCCGAAGTTCAGTTAGAGTCAGATATATCTTATGTGGAACGGCCTGTTAGAATTCTGGACAGAGCAGACCGTAGACTTCGGAACAAAGTGATACCGATGATCAAAGTTCAGTGGGATCGCAGGGGTGTCGAGGAGGCTACGTGGGAGACGGAGCAGCATATGGTGCAGCACTACCCGGAACTATTCTCTGGTATGAGTTTATGTTTAGTTTCTGTTGGGGTAGGTGCATGTGATTTCGAGGACGAAATCTTATAAGTAGGGGAGTATTGTGACATCCCCGAAATGGTTAATTGCTATTTAGCTTTAAATTATGTTTACATGATTAATTATGTGGTAATTGATTATGTGTTGGGATTTATTTACTTTTTGTGGAAATGCATGGTCATGTGGTTAGGATGACCCGGGGTTGCATTTTAGGGTGCATGTGGTGCATGTTGGGTAAATATTATTGGAAGCATGATTTATTTGCATTGGTTAGCAATTAATTGGAAATCATGTGTTAATTGATATTATGGTGCATTTTGAGTAAATGCTTTGAAAAATATCATGTTGGGGTGTTTTATACACCATGGAATTATTTTGGTATCATTTTAAATTACCTCTCATTTTAATACCCAAACCCCACTTTACATCCCTCACTCTTACTTTACCAAATCAAATCCACCAAACCCTTCCCTTCTCCAAATTTTCGAGCTCAAGCCTTGGGTGGAAGAGGAACCTTTCAAAAAGCTTGATTTGTGGAGCATTTTGGGTGATTTGAGATCCCAAGAGGTATGGGTACCTCATGCTTTAATTTTGTAAGGTTTTGTTTGAGTTTGGGTTGATTTTTAATGATTTTGAAATGGGTTTGTGTGGGTTGTTGTGGTTTTGGTTAAGGGTTGGATTTATACTTGTTTTGAAGTATATTTTGGTGGTTTATGTTGTTTTTGTTGTTGTGGATTTGTTGGGTTAAGTGTTGGTATGGGTTGGAAGGTTTTTGGAAGCAAAAATGGTGAAAAATCGTATGTCTGCGCGAGGCGATCGATCGCCTGAAAAGAGGCGACCGATCGCCGAGGGGCAGTAACATTTTTGCGTGTTAGGCGATCGATCGCCTAAAATGGGGCGACCGATCGCCAAGAGGCAGTAGGATTTTCAAAGGGATGGCGATCGATCGCCATGTTTGGGGCGACCGATCGCCACAGTGATAATTTTGAGGCGATCGATCGCCTGAGTGAAGCGATCGATCGCCCCCTGTGGAATTTTGGAAAATGGTTTATTTTGTCAAATTTTTGGTATTTGGCTATTATTTGGCTTCTAATATGGGGTTGTGTGATTGTGTAGAACCATCCCAGGTAGCAACACAACCGAGGAATTGAAGCCGGACCAATTCCACTTTTGGAAAGGTACGTAGTGGACGTACGGGCACCCAACGGTAACATGTATTTATATACTCATTGATTATGCATTGTGGATGCGGGTATATATGTGGTATTGCATTGTGGATGCATATACATGTTGATTTATGCCATATGAGGTATTGCATTGTGGATGCATATACATGGTAATTTATGCATATTGATGATAGATGCATATTATGATTACTGGATGCACATCCCATGAGTCGTGGTCATCCTTTGATGATTTTAATGCTTGCCGCTTTTTGTATTGGTTCCGCTAAATGTGAAGCGAGGGGTGGGAGCGCCGCATGTCACATTTGAGCGTGGTTGTCATATGGGGCGAGGAAAGGGTATTTGCCGCTCTCTGTGAAGCGAGGGGTGGGAGCGCCGCATGTCCATTGTAGCGAGGTTATCCTATGCCGCCCATATGAATATAAGCGAGGGGCATTAAAATACACTGTGATGGACAGACTAGGGAATGGTGACCAATATGTGGTACAGTTGAGATGGTATATGATGTCATGACATGTTTTGGCCATTAAAAATAATCTGTTGATTATACTCATGAGTTATGGTACAGGGACAACCAAACGGGAAGCGTTTGAAATGCATGGGAAAACAGGAAGTGTTTTATATTGATTATGCATTTACGCTTTATCTTCATATTGTGTTGAATATGAATGATTATTATTGCTCATGTTTGGGGGTTGTCCTTGTAGGTACCTTTTTGGCATGATAGATGGGCTTGAACGGGTTGAGACAGTGAGCTTCACGAGCATCTTTAGTAGATGAAAGGACAGGATTCTTTTGTATAGTGCCTACTCTAGGAGTAGCGTAAAACTATAGTGGACACATTCATTTGTTGGAATGTAATTAATCCTTTTGGTAGTCCTTTATTTTGGCATGTAAATGCTTAAGCTCATAGACTCAACTTGTTTACTCTACTCTGATCATTTATTTAGCTCTATTATGCTTTTATTCCGCACTTAAGGATTAGGGTCCTTACAATATATAGAGGGCACAATCAAGATCCAGCCGTTGATTCCAAATACAATGGACAGTCAAGATTTACATCGAAATACGAACCAACATCCCAAGGTCGGATTTTAAATTTAAATTTAATTTCCCGGCCTTTGCACTCCCGCCAGAAATGTCTGCAAATAAAATAACTCCTTTATACGCAAGTCAGGTCGGTTGCACAATAACAAGATTCTGGTCTTCATCGTCAGCTCGACTTGGAGGGGGACTTGTGATATCTGTATATAAGGTATTTACCTCACCTCATTGACCGACCTGAATTTAAGCTAATATTCATCATAGCGACCTGTTCTGTGTGTTCGACCTGTTTCGCTTACCGATCTCCTAGGCGACATGGACGCTTGTTCTATTTCGCGCTTGCTCGGACATAACTCTTTGGCCGATTTGTTCACCCGCAATCCTTTAAATTAGTAATATTAGGGGTCTGATGTGCCCTTATCAAAGATCTGTAAGTAATCATTCCTATGATAAGGGGTGTAGCATGCAAAAGGGGTACGAGGATAGGCAAAAGACATTTAATTATTCCTCAGTCTTTCGTATGGTTTTTTTATGATGCTCTTAAGGGTAGTGCCTTTAGGGGTATCATCACCATTCATTTGGAATCTTTTTTTTTTTAAAAAAGATTCCAAATGGATGGTGGATGATGCCCCTAAGGGCAGTGCACTTAAGTGCAGCAACAATGAAACCTATCTTATCTGGTTTGTTTGATGATACCCTTAAGGGTAGTGCCCTTAGGGGCATCATCACCATTCATTTGGAATCTTTTAAAAAAAAAGATTCTAAATGGATGGTGGATGATGCCCCTAAGAGCAGTACCCTTAAGTGCATCAACAATGAAACCTTTCGTATTGTGATTCATTTGTTCCATTTCTGTGAATAATAATTTGATTGACTGAGTTAAATTGACTTCGATCAATAATACATTGGGCATTTATCTTTAGAAATTGCTCTAACAAGCAATAATAATATTCATACTCATACATCACAATGATTAAGCAAACGTGTCCTGTTTTAAGTCCACTTTCTAATATTGTCATTATCAAAAATTATTGTATATATATATTGTCGAGAAAATGTTCCAACGATATCTTGAAACTTATCGCTTTTGGGCGGTCACTAATTAAGGGGTGCAGGAGGTCATGGATAAAAAAAGAAAAAAATTTGTTATCACCAGAATATTTTAAGTTTTAACCCATTCCATAATTCATAATTGCATATGAAATCAAAAAAAAAATTGATTATTTATTAATTTGAAAAATATTTTAATACATTTGACCATCCCAGTGCGCCTGCACAAGCCATCACTGCGCTGCCTGATAGTACAAAAGTTTGTTAATTATGGCGCAGAGGTGTACTTAGGGACACACTTCAAAGGTGGGCATCGATTCCTCTGCTCCGTTACTGTGCAACGTTATATGCTCCATTTGTTTTTTTATGACACGTGTAGTTAATTAGTTTTTCATTAACTTTTAATTAAAGACAGTTAAGTATTTCCCAATTGCACTAATCCTACTAAATCAATCTACGGAAACATTTTCTATACAAATTCGAATCATATTGAATACTTGTGCTAATATGCTTTTTATTTTATTGATATACTAATTATTATCAAACAATTCCTATCAAATTCTCTCCTAAATAAATAATCTTCATATCATTAAAAAAAATTATCTTTTTATATAAAAATTTTGAAATCTTTCCCACAAAAATAAAAATAAAAATAATACAAACTATGGATTACCACAAAGATAAATATCTCACACAAACACCTAATTCCACTCAATCTCAAATACTTACTCACAATATTAATGTTTTTTACTCTAGTCTTCCGTTAGTGAGATTAATGAGAGGGTACGAGATATGCAATTTAGGCTCAAGGAGTGAACTAGAGACTACAATTTAAAATAAGGTACATACTTATTTCAACTTAGCATTTGGGTTCGATGTTTTGAATTGAAGATTATAAGAATTTATTTGGTGACTATTTATTTCAGAAAACCCTAAATTCAGAGATTTATCGATAGTGAAGAAGAAACGGAAAATATGTAAGTGGATTATGTCTACTATTCTTTAAAAATTAGATTATTTTACACAAAAATCAGTACAAGTATGTTGTTTATGTTATAAAATATGTGAAGCTGCATATAATCATCGTATATTTTGAAAGTTTCATATTGTCGACTTTTACAAAGTAGTGATTTTTAAATCTTGTATTCATAGTCTTGATTGAAAATAAAAAGGTGTCAAATATTTTAGGAAAAAATATTTATGGCTTTTGAATCACGTAAATATATTTAAAAAGATTGCCAACTTCACGGTTTATATATTTAATTTTAGCATGTAATAACTTAAAAAAATAAGTATTTGAAATTCTTATCAGATATTGAACTTTGCAGGTAGTGGACAAAAATATTATCTCGAAAGACAATCTTATATCTCGTAGGTTGGACTTTGAGCAAGAAAATAATATGTCAGTTGATCTTTACGTAGACAATGAAGATATTATCCATGAACAAGTTTGTGAAAATTTAAATAATGATTGTCATACCAATATTTCAACAAGAATTCTAAAAATTGGTATGGAATTTGATAGCGAAGAAGCAGCATATGACTTTTATAATGATTATGCAAGAGTTGTTGGTTTCAGTATTAGAAGACGTTTATGTCACAAGGATAACAAATGAAATTTTCTTGATAGAACATTTTGTTGTTCGTGTCAAGGTCAAAGAGAAAAGGATAAACGAGATGTGTGTATCAAATTGCATCGTCCTGAAACAAGAACCGGTTGTGTACAGAGATGAAAGTTAATACTCGTGAGACGTGTAAATTTAAAATTATTAGCTTTATTGCTGCTCATAGTGGACATAACTTGGTTCCAAATAAATCTCACATACTGAGGTCTCAAAGAAAAATCACTACTGTACAAGTGATACGATATCTAATATTTACAAATCAGTGATACCACCAAAAGCAGGTCTAAAATATATGGCTAGTCAAGTTGGTGGACGTGAAAATGTTGGATTTATGCTTGAAGATTACAAAACTATTTGCGTTCACAGAGAACACTGACTATTAAAATATGAAATACGTGAGGGGTACTTGAATATTTGCAGCAGATGCAATTAGAGGATCCAAACTTTTTTTATGCAATTCAAGTTGACAGTGATGATTTAATAACTAATATATTTTGGACATATGGACAAATGATGGTCGATTATGTATATTTTGGGACGTAGTATGTTTTGACACAACATATAGGAAATATAAAGAAGAAATACCATTCGCACTATTTGTTGGTGTTAATCATTACAAGCAAACCATTCTTTAGTGCTGCGAGGTTGTATGATGAAACTGCTCAAATTTTCATGTGGCTTTTTGATACGTTTGCTCAAACTATGCATGGAAAAGCTCCAATAACTATTCTCACTGATCAAGATGCAGTAATGGCCAAAAGCTTTTGTAATACCCCCGAAATGATATATGATTATGTGCTATGATGATGATTTATGATATGTTTAAGGGTTGTGGTGTATTTAAATTGGGGGATTATAATATGATTTAGGGGGCATGTTGGGTGTTTTAAAGGGATGTATTAATTAAGTGAAGTTATAAAATATCGAGTGAGGATATTTTATTACATCGTACTAAATACCGGGACACAATTAAACACCACATGACCACCCCAACCCACACCACCCCCTACTCGGCCACCCCCACTCCCCCCACTTGTTTAACACATACCCCCACTTGATTAAGCCTATACTCCCTTCTCCTTTCTTCACTCCACCTCCAATCAACTCTCCTACACCTCCTCTCTCTCTTTCTCTCCCAAAATCGTGCCTGTAAGCTGCAGAGAAAGGGAAGAAAAGCTTGGTTTGTAGAGTGTTAAAAACCTTGCAAAAAGAGGAGCAAAAGTAGAGGGGTAAGTCTTACTCTGTTTTTCGGAGTTTTGGTTAAGTTTGGGTTTGGTGGGATGATTTTAACGCATGCTAAGTATAGGTTTGGGTGAAACCTTGGTATGGGTGCTTACATGAACGTATTATGTAACTACTAGCATGTTTGTTCGAGCAGGTTACATGTTTTATGTGATAGATTTCTAGTTATGAAACTATATGCCCGAAAATCTGGGCAAAGAGATACATGCTCTGTTTCTGTAAAAGTTGGATGAGGTTGAAGATTATGATGTTGTTATGATGCATGTTAGCTTAGGTTTTGTTAAACCTTTGATTTAAGTACCTACATGAAAGTTTTATGAAGTTTCTAGCATGCTTGTTTGAGCAAGTACGATGAGTTATGAAGTAGTTTTGATGCCATGAAATGAGGTGCTCAAAAATCTGGGGAAGTCCCGATTTTTCAGAGCGTTCGATCGATCGAGAGTTTGGTCCCGATCGATCGAGCGAAGCAGAAGGTTTAAAGCATGGGTTGAAATTCAGGCGTCGATCGATCGAGGGATTTTCCGATCGATCGGTGAAACCTTTCAATCGATCGATAATTCCTTCCGATCGATCGATCGATAATTCCTTCCGATCGATCGATCGAGGCAGAGTGTTTGGGCACTATTTATGCATGTTTTCTCGATCGATCGAGACCTCGGGGCCGATCGATCGAGAGAGGCAGAAAGTTGAAAATTAAGATGATGATTTATTAAGTTTATGGTATGAGAGGGCATTGAGGCATCTAATATGGTATTGTGTGGTCTTATAGAACCATCCCAGGTACCAGCACAATCAAGGAGATAAAGTCTGTTGACTCCTCCCCCTTTTGAAAAGGTACGTAAGAAACGTACGGGCATCGGACGATAAACCATACTCCTACATATGATGTTTAAGTAAGTTTATGATGATGATGTTTATGATGATGGTTATGATAAGTAAGTTATGATGATGATGTTTATGATGATGATTGTGATAAGTAAGTTTATGACGATGTTTTATACGATGTTTATGATATGGTAAGATGTCATACGATAGGGTAAGATGCCCATATGGTAAGATGACATACGATAAGGGTAAGATGCCCATATGGCAAGATGCCATACGATGTTCACGATATGGTAAGATGTCATACGATGGGGTAAGATACCCATATGCATGAATATGAGTCAGGGTCAACAAAAGAAGTTAACGAAAAATCAGCAAGTTTACTTAACCAAGATTTCATGCATTTACTGTTATGTCTCCTTTTATGATGATAAGTAAATATGTATATGCTCACGATGTGTTGTCCCTGTAGGTACACTTTTGGACTGAAGGGGCTAAGGGTCGGGTTGAAGCTGTGAGCTAAAAGGAGCATGAATGAACATAGGATACAAGATTTTGATAGTCTCTACTCTATGAGTAGTGTAATTCTATAGCTTTAACATTCATTACCGAGAATGTAATTATTAAGTTTTGAAATTTTATTTTTGGCCTGTAATTTTATTAGCTCAACGCTACAACCGGTGCCCCAAGCGGTTGTGAATGCATGTTTAGTCCCTAATATGTTATTAGTTATGATGTTAAGGTAGGAAGATACAGCTTTGGCAGAAAAATGGCCTGATACATATCATCGCCTGTGCATTTGGCACATTTATCAAAATGCAGTCATCCATCTTAGTCATGTATTCTCATGTTCCGAAGAGTTTGCAAAAGATTTTAGTTATTGTATATATGATTTAGAATAGGAAGATGATTTTTTAGCAGCATGGCAGGAAATGTTGGATAAACATAATCTTCAAAGTAACCAATGGATGGAAAGGGGGTTTAAAATTAAAGAAAAATGGTCACTTGTGTATGGACGGCACATATTTTGTGCGGATATGACCACAACTCAGCGAAATGAGAGCATGAATAGTATTTTGAAAAAAATATGTTAATTATAAGCACAATATGTTACAGTTTTTTCAACATTTCAAAAGACTGGTTAACGATCGTCGCTGCGAAGAGCTGAAAGCTGATTTGAGGACAAATCGTAGTACACTAGTGCTATCTTTTCCTATTAAAATCCTTAAGCATGCAGTAAGTGTTCACACACATGAGACTTTCTAATTATTTCAAAATGAGTTGAGCAAGGCGCACGATTCAAAGGTAGAAGTGGTTGTTGAATCAGAAACCATATCACAATATAAGATCATACCTTTTAATAGATAGTACCGACATACTGTTACATATAATTCTTCTGATGATAGGGTTTATTATAGTTCCAGAAAATTTGAGTTTGCAGGAATTCTGTGCTCGCATGCCTTCAAAGTGTTCATTTTTTAAAATGTTGTGAGAATTCCTGAGTTTTATGTTTAAAAAAGATGGACCAAAAAGGCAAAAAATTGTGTTGATGAGATTTTTGAGAAAAATACAAGAATCTTTGGACTACATAAAAGAAGTAGATGAAAAGGTAAAGATTGGGATGCGTTACAAAGAGCTATGTCGGTTGCATAATCAATTGGTGACACGCGCATAATCAATTAGTGACATGTGCTGCATTGACAGAAGACGCATATGAACTTGCCAGATGTCTTATTCTTAAGATGATAAAGGAAGTTTATATAAGTTTAGATAAACATTTACACAAATCCTATGTCACAAAGTAAGCAAGTGTAAACAAATTTTAAAGGATGATTGTAGTGAATTTACAGTGAAAGGCTTTAAAGTTAAACAAAGTTCAAGAGTGAAATCTGGGAAACGACCAATGGGTGCTTTGGAAAAAGCCAAAAGACAGAGAAAGTCAAATCCTAGCAAAAATCATTTACAAATAACACAACTTTTGTGAATGAATATGATAAAAATGTTGATAATTTAATATTGTTTAAATAATGATTTTAATTATTTAATTATTTTTGTTCAATCATGTGGCTATTTATCTTATTGATGTCACTTTTGTTTTTATAAACTACAGAATACTCAAAGTTTCTCTTGTCTCTGGAATACAGATCTATTACAGACTTGCCACAATCTTTTCATGTAATTGCATCAACGAAGTTCTATATTGTTTGGTTTGAATATTGTAGCAACTGGAAGTCAACGAGATGCTAGCAAGCAAAATGAATATCAAAACTATCCCGAAAAATGATGGTGAACTCGTATGTTGAACTGTTCATGAAATATTTTTTATTTTTTATATTACTAGTTTAGTTTGATTCAACAAGTTATTGCATTTGTCATTGGATTTATGTTACTTAATTTACTCTAAATTTTCTGTATGTTTTTTTTATTCTTCCAAATCTATTTTCAATTAATACATAAGTTTAATTTTTTATATCTCTCTGCTAATATTGTTGATAATTTATTTTTTGAATGATTTTATTGTTCGGATAATATATTTGCAAAAAATTAGACATTTTTTGTTTAATTGTTGAGATTAAATATAATTTTTCGGATAAAATTATTTTTTTTGGTATTTTTTTAATAGTTTATAATGATTTTTTTTTTTGTTTTTTGGTATTTGTATGGAAAAATTTCAAAATTTATATAAAATGATAAATTTGTTCAGTTAGAATTATTTAATAGCAATTAGCACACTAAATCACCAACAGCCATTGGCAAATAATAAGTAGTATAGTTACACGCGTCATTAGATCGCATGTGGATCTTGCAGATAAATAGAGTAGATGAATCGACCCCCCAAATGGTCCCCACACTTTTTTTTTCCAAAAAAAGCTATAATATTTTTAATTAAAGATCCATTTTGGATAAGAAATGTGCATAATCAAGAACATGACCATAGGGGTGGGAAACGGGTTTGGGAATTCGGGTTCCAATCCGACCCGATCGGGGATTCCCCGATCGGGTCGGGATAATCAGGTTTTTTGGGATAATCGGGTATTCCTCGATCGGGTAATGGCGGGTTCGGGACGGGATTCGGGTAGGGGTTTGTGAGAAAAATTGTTCGGGTACGGGTACCCGAACTCGATTTCCTTTTAAAAATAAAAAAATAATTTTTTTTTAGGATTAAATATGTGTGGAATTTCATTAAAAAAATAAAAAGTTCAAGCTTCGGGTACCCGACATATTCAGATTCGGGTATGCTATTAGTATACCCGATACTCGATTACCCAAACCCGAACATCCCGATTCCCCAAAACCCATCCCGATTCCCACCCCCACATGAGCATATTGAATTAGTTCCTGCCTTCCTGGACAATGATTCTACTTCTCAAAAATACAAACAAATATATTTATATTATTTAGATATTTTTTCTTGAAAATAACTTTTAATTGCCGTAATCATTATTATACCACTTTCTTTTAAAAAAATATTATTTTAGGTATATTTTAAATCTATTAACTAACATTATATTTATATAAATTAGTTAAGTTGTAGATTTAAAATACGTCCAACACAAAATTATCAAATAAATAGATAGATTAAAAATCAAGAATTTAAAATCCATATTTTCAAATCACTAAATTCAAATACAATCCCGTCTGATATGTACGGTGTGGGTGAAAAAACATTACCATAATAATTAGAAATATTTTTTTACCCAAACGTAACTATGTTTGACCTAATTTTTTGAGCCGCTCTGAAATATTTTATTAACCTTTCAAGGACACGTGGCAGACAGGGGGTAGATGTGGAATTAGGAATATACGGCCCAAAATGTCACTCTCAAGTGCTGACATGATAGCGATGGAGCAAATGGATGGATCTTTTGGGCCCAATATCCCACTCTCCCCTCTCCTAGAAATTTTTCTATAGATCGATTATTGTCATATACAACACATAAAATATATATCATGACATATTCTTGTATAGACTGGGTATTGTTATACTCCAACACATATAAATATATTTCTATATTATAGTATGTATATGTTTATATGATATTGGTGCATGACAAGACCCAGTTCATTGAAAAGTTTCTGATTATCTCTACATTGAATGAAGCTTGTCGAAAAATAGCCATCAATGGCCAAAATCTTCTTATTTTTTTATTTATATGCAGAAATTTTTAATGTAGATTAAAAAAGATGACCGCTATTTATTTATTGAGTAAATTTTAAAATTAGTTCCGTAAGATATGAATTTAACAATAGTGTACCAAACGTTTAGAATAATCGAAATTGGTTCCACAAGATATGAATTTAATCAATAGTGGCCTCAAATGTTTAGGACTAGTCAAAAATTGATCCCACAAAAAATTGTGTTTTATAAAAAATGCTCCCATAATTGAAATGAGCTTTATGATAACTTTTGATTAAACATACGGTATATGACTAATTTTGATTAGTCTTAAACGTTTGAGATAATTATTGATTAAACTCATATCTTATGTGACTAATTTTGGTTAATCTTAAATGTTTAAGATCTTTATTGATCAAGCTCATATCATATACGACTAATTTTGAAATTTTTCCATATTTATTTGATTATTGTTTTGAATATGTCCGTAAAAAATACAATTATTATTAATAATTAGGGCATTAAATATTTCATGAAAAAAGTGGGGTGTGGGCCGTGGGGGGCAGGCACATTTAATGTGCTCACGTCTCACTTGCTCCGGCTAGTTGTGGGCTATACACAAACATGTTGGCGTTTTAAGAGTCACTCAATAATATCACAATTATATATATATATATATATATTATATTATCCTCATGAGTTTTTCTGAATTTTGTTTACCGCATTTCGACATCTTTTGTTTGATTGTAGATTAACTAATAAATAAAAATATTATTATCATATTCAGTATTTTACTTACACCTTCGTCAAAATCCAAAAAAAGCCACCAAATTCCATTTTAAACCAACTTTTATATAAAATTATGTTAATACTTTATACATTTAATTGAACCAATGTAAAATAAAGAAATCAATTGTCACTTTGGCAATACTATTGTTCATGTGACCCAAATTCTACATGGAGAGCAAAACGACGGTGATCTATCTGCTCGCGCCAGAATTAAAAAAAAAATCAGAATTTATATGTAATATTTAAAAAAATTGGCTTCCACATTTTGTTTTCCTTTTGTAGTTAATTTAAATTATATATATACTAATTGTTAAAGATACTCCAGAATCTTACCATAACGTCAAATATTAACTTACCTTATTTTATAAGATTTAGTAAATCAACTCAAATCTTGTAGATCGTATCATATCTTGTAAATTATTCTATTGATTGTATGGTTCTATAAATATGAAATAAACTCACCACCTAAGGTTTAAGGTGTAATCAAACATTCTCTACATGGTATCAATATCCTAACAAAGGTTATACCCTAAATTTCAATCCTCATGGCCTCTACTGATTCCGGCGTCTCCAATGCCGCTGCTACCCCACCACCTTCAGATTCCTCCCTCCCCTTCTCTACCCTCATCCACATGCTTACTATCAAACTAAATTCTTCAAATTGTCTTCTATGGAAAAGCCAATTCCTGTCCTTGCTCATTTGCGAGAATCTACTTGGGTTTATTGACGGCTTACACCCATCCCCACCATCTCATCTTCCTGGCAGTGATGGGTCATCTATTCCAAACCAGGCCTTCACTAACTGGCATATGCAAAATCAATGACTTCTACGCCTCATTTTCTCTTCTCTGTCCAAAGAGGCAATGGCTACCGCCCTTGGTTGTTCCACTTCTCGTGCGGTATGGGTTGCACTTGAGTCTTCCTTTAGCCACAACTCTAAGACTCATGAATTCCGCATCAAAGACGATTTGCAGCTTATCAAAAAGGGCATTCGCTCTGTTGCTGAATATTCACGACAGTTCAAGGACCTATGTGATCAGTTAGCGGCTATTGGTCGCCCCGTTGATGACATCGACATATCCCATTGGTTTCTCCGTGGCTTGGGGACGTCGTTCTCTAGTTTTTCAATTCCTCAAATGTCACATACGCCTCTGCCCTCATTCCAAGATATCGTCCCACGGGCTGAAAGTTTTGAACTCTTTCAGCAATCACTCGACGGCCACTCACCATCACCCTGCTGCGTTTGTTGCGTCCGCTGGTTCCTCTAGTAACCGAACTTCCCATCATTTTCACCCTTCTTCCCGCGGCGGTTGATCTCAGGGCCAAGGCCGTGGGCGTTCTGGTCGTGGACGAGGCCGGCGTAGCTTCGTTCCTCGGTGTCAAATCTGTCGCACCAAGGGTCACTTTGCCGATCGTTGTTCTCGACGCTATGCCTCCTCTCCTACACCCAACACCACCAATCTTGTTGAGGCCTTCAACAACTCATGCTCCTTATCCTCTAGCCGTATACCTGATTGATATATGGACACGTGTGCTTATGCTAATATGACATCCTCTCCGTCTCATCTTGATTCAACTGAGCCGTATGGTGGTAAAGGATCGTGTTATTGTAGGTAATTGTGCATCTCTTCCCATTACTCATGTTGGATATTCTTCTATATCGCCTACTGTTAAGTTGTTAGATGTCTTGGTGGTTTCTCATTTATCAGTCGACTCACACAGGATTATCCTATTGATGTTTTTTTTCTCTAATGACTCATTTGTTATTCAGAACCGACGGACAGGAAATCAACTGGTCAAAGGGCGTCGTGAAGGGGGACTTTACGTTTTACAACAGGTTCATTCCACACATTTGACTGCTCTCCAACATAAAGTTCTAAAAGTATCGTTTGATTTATGGCATGATCGCTTGGGATATGTTGCTTATAGTACTATTTCATTATTAAATAAGCAAGGACATCTATTTGTTACCACTTTACTTCCTAGTCCTACATTATGTTCTTCATGTCAATTAGCTAAGAGTCATCGTCTTCTGTTTATTGTTAATGACAAATGTTCAGCACACATTTTAAATTTAATTCATTGTGATATTTGGGGTCCTGCACCTATTACTTCTTTGGGTGGATTTGTTTATTATGTTGTCTTTGTGGATGATCACTCTCTCTTCTCATGGTTATACCCAATGAGACTGAAATCGGATTTCTTTGATATACTTATGCACTTTCAGTCATTTGTGAAGAATCAATTGTCGTGCAAAATTAAAATATTTCAGAGTGATGGTGGCGCCGAATTTCATAGCACACGCTTTCAGTCACTTCTTCGCAAACATGGCATTCATCATCAATCATCATGTCCTCAACCCAAAATGGCCGCGCGGAACGAAAGCATCGTCATATCATAGAAATCGGTCTCTCTATGATCTCTCAATCCAACGTGCCTATGCCTTATTAGGTTGATGCATTCAGTGTCGCTGTCTATACCATAAATCTTCTGCTTACCCCGGTGCTCCAAAATTTATCACCCTTCGAAGTTTTGTATGTCGTTGATCCTAATTATTCCAATTTTAGACCCTTTGGTTGCCGTGTTTATCCGTGTCTCCGGGACTATTCTCCGAACAAGTTGGCTCCGCGCAGTCATCCTTGTGTTTTTCTGGGTTACAGTCCACACCGCAAAGGGTTTCGTTGCTTAGACCCTGCCACCTCTCGCATCTATATAACACGACATGCACAATTTGATGAGCTATTTTTTCCTTTCGCGGCTGCTTCTTCACCTCGATCTTCATCCGCCCTCGAGTTCAGCAGCTTTCTTGAGCCTGCATGTCCCGTTGCACCATCTCCGTCAGCTGCTCCACCAGCTTCGTCCTGCTCATCTTCAGCGCCCTCTGACTCATTCTTTCCAGGCACTCCATGCTGAGTTTGTGCATCATATGTCTCTTCTACGCCTATTGCACCAGTCATTGCACCACTACTGCAACCACACTCGTCGCAGCCTAGTCCACCGCCACCACCAATGGAGCCCCATCATTCACACTATATGATTACTCGGGGTAAGGCCGGTATCTTCAAGCCTCGTCATCCAGCCCTTGATGCTGACTCTTCAGGCCTTATTCATGCTTTGCTCACCACGGTCGAGCCTCGCGGTTCAAGTCTGCAGCTAAGCATCCCGAATGGCTTGCTGCTATGGATGATGAAATTCGGGCCCTCCGCATGAATGACATATGGGAAATTCACGTCTTCCTAGTATGAACGTTGTTGGCGCTAAATGGGTCTTTCGAACAAAATTCCACTCCGATGGCTCTATTGAACGTTGTTGAGCCTTAAACGCATGGTTGCGTTTAATGCGTTAAATTATCCCCGGTTAATCTTTGAGTTTTGATGATCAACAAAACTTGCATTTGTTATACTAATATGTCTACTTAGTGTACAGGGTTATATTGATAAATTGGTTGGGAAGACCAATGGAAGAGAACCCAAGTTATACAATAACATATGCGAGTTCATAGGACTAGCGGTGATTTTTATCAAGGAATCTATTGAGCTTGGACGAGAAGGAATGACATCTATGAACAACCAATTTAAGTGTTCAACATGTTTGGAATGATGTTGGAACAATTTCTTATGATGGGATGAAGACCCACAAACCAATGGTCCGTTGGTGGGCAAATTCGTATAGAAGCCAATTGGAGCGCAGTGCAATGTTTTGATTATATCTCTTGGCTCAATGCTCCGAACAAGGTGAATCCAAAGAGGTTGGAAAGAAAACTCAATATGCTATATTTCATATTCGAACATCTCAGTCCAATTCGGATTGCATCATGGAGCAAAATGTCATGGAAGTCATAACAAGTGCAGATTGTAGCAAGGTTTGAGCGACTGTAGCATTTTGGGCATAACTTCTTCATACCTTAATGAAATGCAATGAAATTTTGTACACACCTATATAAGAGGAAGATCTACAACTTTCATGTTTACCACTTTTCCCAGAAATGAGCTTAAGATGGTCGAATAGTGCAAAGTTTGAGAGTGCTGAAATCTGGCAGATCACCTCAGGCGATCCGGGCCATCACCTCAGGCGATCCGAGCCATGTTGCGCACCATCGACTGAAGCGATGGCACGGTGGGCACGCTGGCGATCAGATCGCCCCAGGCGATGGTCAACCTCGCCCCAGGCGATCCAGAATGCTTCCTAGGCCATTTTTTTGAAGGGCGATCGCCCCAGGCGATGGCATGATCGCCCCAGGCGATCCAGAAACTTACCTACGGCATTTTTTCAATTGATGATCGCCCCAGGCGATGGGGAGATCGCCCCAGGCGATCTGGGCCAGATTTGACCGTTAAAGGGTGGCGATGGGTGATCGCCCGAGGCGATTTCCGAGGCGATCGAGGCGTGATTCAAGCCTTATGTGTAGCAACGGCTAGTAGGAGCTTTGGGGGCCTCCTACACTATAAATATGGATCTTTTGGAGCTTTTTGAAGGCAAGAAACAAGACTATAAACTACAAGAAAGCCTTGATCAATTCAAATTACTTTAGCATTGCAAACTTCATATATTTGTGTGTATTGGAGTTTGTAATTCATTTCTTGTTGTGTGAGTTTTGATTCTTCGTATTGGTACACCGTGAAGGTGTTTGATTGAGTTTCTTGTAAAGGTCCTCCAACACCAAAGCAAGTTGGAAAATTGTAAAGTCGCCAACAAGTAAAGTTGGTGCATGTGTTGTGGCTATCCTTGGAGCCCTTAAGGCCAAGAAGACTCGTGAAGAGTGTTGGTAGCTCGTGAAGAGCTTTGTGTACTCGTGAAGAGTATTGTGCTCGAGAAGAGCTTTGTAAACTCGGGAAGAGTTGGGTTGTGGCTAACTTGGAGCCCTCAAGGCCAAGATCATTTATTCTAGTGGAACCTCGGTTGGAGGTTATCTAACCGGGAAGAGGAGACGTAGGCGATTCATCGCCGAACTTCTATAACAAATATCCTTGTCATTTACCGCTTTATTTCTTTACGTATTTATTTATTTGTTTACTTCTTATTTTATTTTATTTATCGATTGACTTAAGCCTTCCGCAAGCGCAAACTCTTTTAGTTTTACAAACTCATTTTAAAACGCTAAAGTAGCCAAGGAATCTCATTCACCCCCCCTCTTCGATTCCAACAAGTGGTATCAGAGCCATTTGATTTTTGTTTTTAAATCAAATCTTTTTTATGGCTAATCTAGCAAATGAGTTTGCTCAAGGTCAATCGACAAATAGACCTCCGCTCTTCACGGGTGATAACTACGGGTATTGGAAAAATAGAATTTCTCTATATATCCAATCCGTAGATTATGACCTTTGGAAGATCATAGTGAAAGGTCCACATATTCCTTTAAAGGAAGTTGGGGGAATAAGTACTCCCAAAGAAATGGACGATTTCACTAGAGCGGATATGATTTTAATTTCTCAAAATGCTAAAGCTATTAATATTTTACATTGTGCTTTAGATATGAAGGAGTACAACCGGATCTCGATGTGCTCAACGGCAAAGGAGATATGGGACAAATTACAAATTTGTCATGAAGGAACAAATCAAGTGAAGGAGACCAAGATTGATCTTCTACAACTCAAATATGAGACATTTGAGATGGAGTCCGGAGAAGATGTGGATTCTATGTTTAGGAGGCTCACCCTAATTATCAACGAGCTTGCTCAACTTGGAGAGAAGTATCCTCCAAAGCAAATATGGAGGAGAGCACTAAGAGCCTTACCAAAGGAATGGGATGCCAAGAGGACGGCCATCATCGAGTCCAACAAAGGGGAGAACGCATCTTATGACCTTGATGAGCTTCATGGCACATTGGTGACCCATGAACTTGAAGTATCTACAAGAAAAGGAATAAAGGAGGATGATAGATCTATGAGAAAGGGGATCGCCTTGGTTGGAAGGAAAGACCATTCCGATGATGAAGAAGACGATGATGATGAAGAGATGATCTTGTTCACAAAGAAGTTCAAGAAGTTCTTCAACAAGCATAGCAAGTCAAAGACCTCCAATGCTACCAAACAAGAATCCAAAAATGAGGTAACTTGTTATAATTGTCAAGATAAAGGCCATTATGCTAACAAATGTCCTAGGAAGAAGAATGAGGACAAAGGGAAGAAGAAGGCGTTTATAGCCACATGGAGTGATAGCGACTCCGATGAAGAAGAAGCCACAAATCTTTGTTTAATGACTCTTGGAGATGAAGGAGATGAAAGCGACGATGAGGTACCTTCATTTAATGAATTATTAGATTCCTACCATGAACTTATAGATGCTCTTGGCAAATCCAAGATGAGTAACAAATTACTCAAACTTGAGATTGCTAAGAAAGATGAAGAAAATAATTCATTGAAAAATGAATTAAATTCTTTAAAGGTATCATTTTGCAAATTTAGTGAAAGTAGTTTAAAAATGAATGAATTGCTTGGCTTGCAACGTTGTAGCTTTGATAAAGCCGGTTTAGGCTTCTCAAGCAAATCAAAAACATTTTCAAGCTTGTTTGCCAATGCTAAGCATGATTCTCCTACTTGTAACTATTGTTGTAAAAAGGGTCATACCAAGAACAAATGTAGATTTGCTAGAATCCAATACCAACCTAACAAAAGGTGGAAATGGATTCCAAATGTGCCAAAGGAAGCTAACCCTCTAGGACCCAAAACTCAAATGGGTACCAAAGTTCCTCCAATTGTAAATTTGTCTTGTAGGGACAAGAATGGAATGAAGGATGAAGGGCCAAGCAACCCAAAGGAGGAGTTTGTATTATTCACAACTATAGAAGAGGCTCGAGGCGTTGGACCTATGACAAGAACAAACTCTTGTCATTGAGGGTAAAATTTATTTTTTACATGTTAAAAGAGCAATTTCAAAATTCATTGGCACAAATTAATTGTGATCAATAAATATTGAAGCTCAATATTCATTGGAGTAAAATGCATAACCCCTTAGCATAATTGTTGAAATGCATGATGTATGCTTATCTTTTTATAGTAAGTAGCTTGATATGCTTTGCATTCAAATTTGAATATGCTATATGAAAATGTGCAAGTATATGATTTGTTATAATGCCTTGATATTTTTTATTATTTTGTTTTTGGCATGAATGCATGAACATATGCACACATTGCAACTTTTAGAATTAATTGTTGAGTGCCTTAAACACATGGTTGTGATTCACCTCTATATGATTTAATCTTGTTTGATGAGGAACATGTGTAAATTGTTGAAATATGGCTATGTGGCAACATATAATTGAACTATGTTTATTTAAATTTTGTGCTTTTTGATTATCACAAAAAGGGGGAGAATTTTGTGATAAACTTGAACCTTAATTCATGCATAGTTTAAGGGGGAGAGCTTGAGTATGCATGGTTTGAGGGGGAGAGTTATTTGCTTGATTAACTTGTAGTGTATGCAATTGTTAAGGGGGAGTTATTTTTACTCACATTTCATGCATATTACTTATTCAAGTTTATCAAGTTTTGTGATCATCAAAAAGGGGGAGATTGTTGAGCCTTAAACGCATGGTTGCGTTTAATGCGTTAAATTATCCCCGGTTAATCTTTGAGTTTTGATGATCAACAAAACTTGCATTTGTTATACTAATATGTCTACTTAGTGTACAGGGTTATATTGATAAATTGGTTGGGAAGACCAATGGAAGAGAACCCAAGTTATACAATAACATATGCGAGTTCATAGGACTAGCGGTGATTTTTATCAAGGAATCTATTGAGCTTGGACGAGAAGGAATGACATCTATGAACAACCAATTTAAGTGTTCAACATGTTTGGAATGATGTTGGAACAATTTCTTATGATGGGATGAAGACCCACAAACCAATGGTCCGTTGGTGGGCAAATTCGTATAGAAGCCAATTGGAGCGCAGTGCAATGTTTTGATTATATCTCTTGGCTCAATGCTCCGAACAAGGTGAATCCAAAGAGGTTGGAAAGAAAACTCAATATGCTATATTTCATATTCGAACATCTCAGTCCAATTCGGATTGCATCATGGAGCAAAATGTCATGGAAGTCATAACAAGTGCAGATTGTAGCAAGGTTTGAGCGACTGTAGCATTTTGGGCATAACTTCTTCATACCTTAATGAAATGCAATGAAATTTTGTACACACCTATATAAGAGGAAGATCTACAACTTTCATGTTTACCACTTTTCCCAGAAATGAGCTTAAGATGGTCGAATAGTGCAAAGTTTGAGAGTGCTGAAATCTGGCAGATCACCTCAGGCGATCCGGGCCATCACCTCAGGCGATCCGAGCCATGTTGCGCACCATCGACTGAAGCGATGGCACGGTGGGCACGCTGGCGATCAGATCGCCCCAGGCGATGGTCAACCTCGCCCCAGGCGATCCAGAATGCTTCCTAGGCCATTTTTTTGAAGGGCGATCGCCCCAGGCGATGGCATGATCGCCCCAGGCGATCCAGAAACTTACCTACGGCATTTTTTCAATTGATGATCGCCCCAGGCGATGGGGAGATCGCCCCAGGCGATCTGGGCCAGATTTGACCGTTAAAGGGTGGCGATGGGTGATCGCCCGAGGCGATTTCCGAGGCGATCGAGGCGTGATTCAAGCCTTATGTGTAGCAACGGCTAGTAGGAGCTTTGGGGGCCTCCTACACTATAAATATGGATCTTTTGGAGCTTTTTGAAGGCAAGAAACAAGACTATAAACTACAAGAAAGCCTTGATCAATTCAAATTACTTTAGCATTGCAAACTTCATATATTTGTGTGTATTGGAGTTTGTAATTCATTTCTTGTTGTGTGAGTTTTGATTCTTCGTATTGGTACACCGTGAAGGTGTTTGATTGAGTTTCTTGTAAAGGTCCTCCAACACCAAAGCAAGTTGGAAAATTGTAAAGTCGCCAACAAGTAAAGTTGGTGCATGTGTTGTGGCTATCCTTGGAGCCCTTAAGGCCAAGAAGACTCGTGAAGAGTGTTGGTAGCTCGTGAAGAGCTTTGTGTACTCGTGAAGAGTATTGTGCTCGAGAAGAGCTTTGTAAACTCGGGAAGAGTTGGGTTGTGGCTAACTTGGAGCCCTCAAGGCCAAGATCATTTATTCTAGTGGAACCTCGGTTGGAGGTTATCTAACCGGGAAGAGGAGACGTAGGCGATTCATCGCCGAACTTCTATAACAAATATCCTTGTCATTTACCGCTTTATTTCTTTACGTATTTATTTATTTGTTTACTTCTTATTTTATTTTATTTATCGATTGACTTAAGCCTTCCGCAAGCGCAAACTCTTTTAGTTTTACAAACTCATTTTAAAACGCTAAAGTAGCCAAGGAATCTCATTCACCCCCCCTCTTCGATTCCAACAAACGTATTAAAGCCCGTTTTGTTGCCAAGGGCTACACTTAAGTTCCAGACCTCGATTATCACTGCACCTTTTTTCCTGTAGTCAAGGCTTCCAGTGTATGTGTGGTCCTCTCTCTTGCCGTAATGCATCAATGGCCTTTGCATCAACTCGATGTCAAGAATGCCTTTCCCAATGGTCTTCTCACGGAAACTGTCCATATGGAACAACCACTGGTTATGTTGATGCTCATTTTCCAGATCATGTATGCCGCCTTAAAAAGCTCTTTTATGGCCTGAAGCAGACACCTCGCGCTTGGTTCCAACGCTTCAGTGCATTCCTCCTCATTCTTGGGTTTACGTGTAGTCGCGCCGACACCTCTCTTTTTATCTTTGGTTGTGGTCCCTCGTTTCTATATCTACTGGTTTACGTGGATGATATCATATTAACTGGCAACGACAACTCTTTTATTCGGTCCTTCATATCTCAGATTTACTCTGCCTTTGTCATTAAGGATCTTAGGAAATTAGGCTACTTTCTGGGCTTGGAAGTTATATACACCTCTTCTGGCTTGTTCCTCACTCAAGCCAAATATGCTCAGTATATTCTCACTCGTGCCCAACTCCATGAAAGCAAGTCAGTATCAACTCCTATGGTTGTTGGTCAACATCTCAGTGGCGTGGGCTCTCATCCTTTATTGATCCGACATTATATCGCTCACTTATTGGTGCTCTACAGTATCTTACCATTACTCGTCCGGATCTCTCATTTGTCATCAATCATGTTAGTCAATTTATGCAGTCTCCCACTGATACGCATTTCCAGGCTGTCAAACGCATTTTGAGTTATGTCAAAGGCACACTTTACTTTGGGCTCAACTTTACAAGGGATCTACCTCCGAACTTGTTGGCTTATTCGGATGCTGACTGTGCCTCTTGTCCAGACACTTGACGTTCAACTTCCGGCTACTCCATCTTTTTTGGCTCTAATTTGGTGTCTTGGAGCTCCAAGAAACAACCTGTCGTCTCTTGGTCAAGTTGTGAATCTGCATATAGAGCTCTTGTGCATGCCTCAACTGATGTCATGTGGCTTACTCACCTTTTGCGTGACCTCCGAGTTCCTATGTCGTCACGCCCTATCCTTCTTTGTGATAATAAAATCACGGTCTTTCATTAGTGGTAACCCTGTCTCTCACAAACACGCAAAATATATTGAGCTTGACTATCATTCAACAAGGGAACTCGTCACAGGCTATCACATATCCACTCAATTTGTTCCTTCTAACATCAATGTTGTGGACATCTTCACGAAAAGTTTATCTCGCCCGTTGTTCACTTTCTTTCAATCCAAGCTCTGCGTAGGCATCAATCTCACGCTTCGTTTGAAGGGGGATGTTAAAGATACTTCAGAATCTTACCATAACATCAAAGATTAACTTACTTTATTTTATAGGATTTAGTAAATCAACTCAAATCTTGTAGATTGTATCCTATCTTGTAAATTATTCTCTTTGATTGTATAGTTCTATAAATATGAAATAAACTCATCACCGAAGGTTTAAGGTGGAATCAAGCATTCTCTACACTAATATAAGGTGTTTCTCTGTTAGAATTCATGACATCCACCATTTATGGCATCGACTATAAATTTACGCGTGAACTTTTAAAATGGGCCTTTCTCAGGGATCCAATTTGTGAGCTTTTTTGGGCTGCTATTAATAGTGCATGTAAAAGAATAGAAGTTACTTCTTCCCTTATGTAATTTAAATCCAATAATTAATATTTACCAAGGAATAAATCAACTCTTGTTAGTTGCTACATTCTACTTAAGAAAACATATTGAAACTTGAAATCATATTTTTTTGTTTTTTTCTAAAAAGGTAAACTTTAGTAATACTTATTTAGTATATTACGAAAAACGAAACTCGCATATAGTTTTTTTTTTTCTTTAAGGGGGATTTAAAGGGTTTCATTCATACCCCAGGGTGACTCGAACTCAGGATCTTGAGCTTAGGTAGTGTAGTGCATTTTCAACTGGGCTACCTCACTTCGTCGAAACTTGCATACCATTTACCATTTGGCTCAATATGAACAAGTTTCGTGCATTGATGCACATCTCACCGTGTTGATTTTTATACGTCTTCTTATAATTTCTAAGTAAATATATCCTTATGCCTAAAAATACGTTTAAGATATACTTCTCCAAGTTCCAACAATTTAATCGAGCAAACAACAAAGGCATCAAAAACACAAAAGATAACATTAAATCAACAATGGTCCATTCAAAATGTCTTTCGATGAAGTTCATGATTCATATTTCATTACCAGTCGATCAATCTTAAATCACAAAACGTAATATTGAAAAACGAACAGCTCTGACAAACGAGTTTAGACAATCAATGGAGCATCAAAAGCGTGGATGAGATATGTTAGAACCAATGCCAGCAACATGAGGATACAAGCAATGCCCTGATCAACCGTCGTCCCTACCGGGATGTGCCGCAAAACATTAGTGCATCATACACAAACTGGCAAATCTTTTGCAACGATTCATGCTTAAAGTTAGGCCACTGGCTTAATACGAGACACATGACTATCATTCAGTCAATGTAATTGAAAGTTTTATACCTCTTTTGGATGTGAGTTAATGTCCAAATCAAAGTTGCTGCATGTTATGGTTCTATGATACAAGAAAAGAGAGGCAAGATTTGCTATTTAGAGTTAAAGAGAGGAAGTTAATGACACAGGTACAAAACAAAAGCAATAAGCCTCGAAGTATTTATATTCCATTTTAGATACAAAAGAGAAAACTTAAGCTTAGGGATATAGTGTCCAAAAACGAAGCAACAAATAGAGTGACTTAAACGCAACAAGCAATGCCTAAGACAGAAGAGTAAAGTAGAGTGGCAAAACAAAAATGGAAATATTTACAAGGGTGGAACTATTTTGTGTTTATATAAAAATAAATGGAAATTTTTTAAAATGAGTGGGGAAGACCGCCCTTGACGGCCCCTATCAGGTCCAGCCGTAAGTTGCTCTATTCCACATATACAAGATAAAAAAGCATAACCTCCGCGCTCAATTTTTAGTAGAACAAAATATGTAAACAACACAAGGCCGCGATAATCTTCAGGATAGATCAAGAAACTAGAGGGTCCATAAGGGAAGATATCCAGAGTCCTTTCAATCGAAAGTTAATAACATGATATGAAATTTCAGTTGTTCCTAAAACATCACAGTAAATTTTATCAAACAATGCCATATTTACTAGCACTTTCTCCTCCATGTTTCTAAAAAATTCCTACTTTGTCCTCATGAAAAGTAATTGCTGAGAATTAAATAAGATTATGAGCTATGGTTGCAAATCTGTCTTAAGGCCATATACATGTATGTTTATGTACGAACCATATCATTAAATTTGCATACAAAGATTTCCCATATGTTCATTCGACTTTACAAGACACCGACAATCGAAATTTTGCCAAAATTATATTATTTCCATGAATTTTATGTTTCAACAACAATATGTGAAAGACAAGACCATATCCCACCCATATTAAAAATTATTCAGATCTGCTAATTAGTTCTAAATAAATAATCAATGTGATAATCAATATAGGAACATATCCCATCTTATAAATTATTCAGATCTGCTAACTAGTTCTAAATAAATAATCAATGTGATAATCAATATAGGAATTAGAGCAATGTGGATCCATAGCCTTAACTTCAGACAAATGCTTCTATATTCAAGAATGTTTCGCACGAATTCTCTGTTTTCTTTATTAAGAAAAACCAAATAATAATAATGCATTCAAGATCTTATTTTTCCCACAACCCTTTCAGTTTTACGATCACCTAAGTAGAAAACAAGCATCGAATCACAAAAACCGTGCGGCATTTCAAAAATAACATCACATCAAAACAAGAAAGGCCAAAAAATGCAGATTCTAAAGCAAATTTTTCCATAGAATACATTCACGAACAGCATTTCTAAGATTTTACTCATAAAAAATGATATTTTTTTTAAAAAAAAAAAGTAAAGAAGGAAAAAGGAACCCACCATCACTTGTTGGAGCAGGAGCGGGGGCCAAATGTTGGCCCTGAACAGCAGGCAAAAAGATTGCAAAAAGAAGAGAAAACATGGCAAACACGCCTAATGAAGCCTTGCAATTCATCCCCATTTTCTTTTCCTTCCCTCTCTTCTGCAATCAAGCCCTTCAAGGGAATTTGTTCCAAATGAACGGCTCTTAGGCAGAGAGAGAGAATATTGCGTAAGCAAATTGCAAAATCCTGGATGCTTTATAAATATAGAGGATGCCAAGATTTGAGTGGCGGCTGAGTGGTGGGGAAAGGACATTTAAACCATGTTATTTGCAGATTTTAATGATAAAAAGTGTTTCCGTTTCTTCAGATTCCCTCATTACAAATGGCACTTTTTTTAAAAAAACAATTGGTGTAGCCTTGATAAAATGAGATGATTTTGTCCATCCAATAATAAGATATTAAGTATTTATTATATAGTTTTAAATATTTCGTATGTCATTCACTAATAATATAAAAAATCACATAATTGATTTTGAAATTCAATCAAATTTATATTTATAATCTCAACAAATTAACAGCAATTACATTCAGTATTTTTTTTTAAGATAATCATTTATCTTGAGAAATATTTTGACAAATTGGGATACATAGTCGATTTTCTTGCTTTGATAGCAAAATTTTAAAAAAAAATCTTTGAAATGATCCAAATCAAAAGAAATTTATGTAATACCCTTGAGACAACCAAGAGAACCGGTGATCGGTAAGAATGCATTTGAGGTTAGGTCCATCTGTGGCGCTCTTTCCCCGTTCCACATGCTAATGCTCCAAACAAATTATCATTATACTTACCTACCTACCCATTTATTTTTAAAATACATATTTTATTATATAATTGAAAATCCATTTTTGCTTACTATATCTCCTAATTACTATTATTATCTGGATTTATATGTTTTATTGTGGTGTTTTATCCCTGAA
>CAJQUN010001434.1:0-67285 GCA_907163345.1 Haberlea rhodopensis
CTGCCTGCAGTTCACAACTGCCTGATACCTGTTCAGAACATCAATTGCCCAGAATGCAATCAAAATCTGACATTCCCAGAACAATCAAGTCTGACCTTAGTTCCTTATCTCAAAATAAATGAGGCCATTGTAGACGATCCGATCGTAATCATACTTCTTTCCAGCGGGGTCGAGACTATAAGAGGCGTGGGCGACGGAGAAGTGCATAAGTTGTACCTTTCCACAAAACTGTCGACACAAAAGAGTGTGACGCACCTGTGTCGATCAATATAAAGCAGGGTGCGTAAATAAAAGACACGTACCCGCTATAAACCTCCTCCGGAGCCGCTGAAGCCTGCTCCCTTGTCAGTGCATAGACTTGTCCTTGAGTGGCCCCATGGGCTGACCTCCATGCTGACGCGGCACAAATGGTGGTCGGTGCTGCGCTGTCCTATCTGCAGGCCGCCCCCGCAGAACCCTGTTGACTTCCCCTGTTGGGACACTGTCTAGCAAAGTGGCCCTTGTCGCCACAAACATAGCACCCTATACAGTCTTTTGCCAAAATGTGGTTGCCCACAAAGAGTGCATTGGATCCTCCCGGATCTGTCTCCTGAGACTGCCCCCTCCAGATGGGGCATCACCTCTTCGGTTTCCTTTCCACCTGTTGTCGGACTTCTTACCACTAAACCTTGACGCTGAGGAGTTCCCCCTTGACTTGAACTGATCATTCCTCGGCTTCAAATTATCCGGAGTGGATTTCTGAGAGGGTGCCGACGGTGGTTACACCACATCAGGGTATGCACCCCTCCTAGTTCGGCTAGCTCAGCCCTTGAGATTGCATCATCAAATCAAAACAAGTAGGGCCATAAGTGATCACCCTATCGTATAGCTCCGGCCTCAGACCCTTCATGAAATTCCTCATCTTTGCTTGCGTGCTCGTGGCAATGTGAGGTACATATCGGAGCAAGGAGCAAAAACTGAAGAGCATAATCCGATACCGACATATTACCTTGCTTGAGGTGAGTGAATTCATCTTCCTTAGCCTGTCGTGCTGCAGCCGAGAAATAACGGTTCAGAAGCGAGTCCGAAACATTTTCTTTCCATTAACTTCATGCCCTTGAGCCTCTTGCTCTACCACATGGTTTCCTTCCACCACATCAGCGCCTTCTAGGCAACTGGAACTCTGCTAACCGTATCCATGCTGTCTTTTGCACATAGGGGCTGCCACAAAGATCTGCTCTATTCTTTCCAACCATTCCCTCAGCTCGTTCCCCACAGTTTTCAGTTCCTTCAAAGGTTGGGGGTCGGTAAGCAAGAAACTGAGTTAGGCTTAACTCCCTTGGCAAACAACTGTTGCTCGGCGGTATCCGGTTCATCATCAAAGCTTGCGGGGGTAGGGGATTCGTACGCCCCGCGCTTGCATTGACGCTCACTGCGTCACCTACCTCCACATTTGCTGCCATACTGCAACACAAGGATTAACAACAAGATCCAAAAGCAGTTCGTATAATACTTCTTAATAAACAAACATGTTAGCATAACATCATATACTTCATATGCAACTTATGCACAAAACATGTTCGAAAGTAAGCACCTAGCTAACTTATTGCTAAGGCTACCCTTCACTCATCCCTGGTTATCTAACCACTGCTCTGATACCACTAATGTAGGGTCTTCCTACCTTAATATCATTAGTACACAAAGATGGAACAGAACATGCATTTATAACCTCTAAAGGGTTCCGGTTGTAGTTTGAGCTAGGGAGATTACAGGCCAAAAATACGTTTTCAGAGCTATTTAATTACATTCCCAACAAAGAATGTTAAGCTATAGATTTACACTACTCCTAGAGTAGAGACTATCAAAAAATCCTGCATCCTACGTTTCATCATGCTCCCTTTAGCTCACTTCCTCAACCCGACCCTAGGCCCTTGGTCCAAAGTGTACCTACAGGGATAACACATCATGAGCATTCATTATTTATTACTTAACATTATATAAAAGCATACAATAATGCATAACATCTAGTTAAGTAAAAGTTATTGTCGTCCTCCGACCTCCTTGGTTATCCCTGACTCTTATTCATATATTGGGGTGTCTTACCCCATTGTATGGCATCTTACCATATCATAATCATTGCGTGGCATCTTACCACGTGGGCATCTTTCCCAATCATATGGCGTCTTACCATATTCTAAACATTACGTGGCATCTTACCACGTGGGCATCTTACCCAATCATATGGCGTCTTACCATATTATAAACATTGCGTGGCATCTTACCACATGGGCATCTTACCCAATCATTCTGGCGTCTTACCATATTATAAACATTGCGTGGCATCTTACCACGAGGGCATCTTACCCAATCCTATACTTTGGGTGGTGTCTTAACCACATGGGCGTCTTACCCAATCATACACGTCGTATGACCTTATCATAAACTTCGTCATTATAGACGTCCTCATAACATCGTTATCATAAACATCATCTTAAAGCATCATCATCGTAACATCATCATAAGCATCATCATTATAAATATCATCATAGATATCATCATCATAAACATCATCTTAAACGTCATCATCGTACAACATCATCTTAAACATCATCATAATATGTAAGGGCATGGTTTACCGTCCGATGCTCGTACGTCTCTTACGTACCTTAATTCCCAAAAGTGGAGAATTTGGAGAGCTTTATCTCCTGGATGTTGTGGGCACCTGGGATGGTTCTACACAACCATACAAATTGATATTAGAAAATAAACATAGTCCAATATCCAAAAATCCCACAAAAAAAATCAAAAATCCACTTTTCTTCAGCTCGCGATCGATCGCCACCCAGGCGCGATCGATCGCGAGATCGCACTGGACGAGGGGCCAAAATCTTCTTCTTGGCGATCGATCGCCACTTTTGGCGCGATCGATCGCCAGGCCCGCCGATCGATCGCCCAAAAGTGGCGATCGATCGCCAAATGCTTCTGGCTGGTACTGGACGCTCGCGATCGATCGCCAAGAACGGGCGATCGATCGCCGAGTGCTGTACATCGAATTTTCGCCATTAATGCTCATTTTTCAAGCTCCTTCACATACCACCCCCAAAACCAAACTTCCATAAAACATCAATAACATCATAACCCACCAAAACCAACATAAAACACTTCAAAAATCATACCCCAACCATACACAACACATACCCAAACAAACCCACATAAATCATCAAAAACTTAACCCATTTCAACACCAAACATCATAAAACTTGTAGGAATGGTTCCATACCTCTTGTAGGCTCCAAATCCTAGCAAGATCACACAAATAAGGATTTTGTGGGACTTTTCTCCTCCTCTTTTGGTGAGTTTCGAAAATGGGGTAGGGTTTGGGGTTGGGAAGTGATTTGGGGATTTTTAAAAGGTGAGAGTAAAGTGGGGGTTTAAAGTGATGGGTATGGGATTAA
This sequence comes from Haberlea rhodopensis, assembly GCA_907163345.1. NCBI lineage: Eukaryota > Viridiplantae > Streptophyta > Magnoliopsida > Lamiales > Gesneriaceae > Haberlea > Haberlea rhodopensis. The sequence goes on from CAJQUN010001434.1 coordinate 3,435, forward strand.
AAAGGGGTTGTAATGACTTAATAAAAAGTGTACCCCAAACTTAACATGATGTATAAAATACCCTACTTGGTATTTCAAAAGCATTTTTCAACAATGCTCTAAACTTCATTTAAAATCCCATCTTCCTCATATTTGACAATTTAACACAATTAATCATGTTAACATCTTAATACCCAACACATAAATCCTATCAACACATGATACATCATATAAACATAATTAATGTCCAAGTTACCATTAATTAATTTCGGGGCATCACAGAGGTTGATGTTGATGTTAATGCAGCAAGTGAGGCTAGCACAATCAAAAATAATGTAATGACTGTTGCCAATGTTGCTAAAACTTTAAAGTTTGATTATTCTTGTGAGTCTTTACATTTATGGCATGATAGATTAGGACATGTGAATTATAAGTCCTTACAAAAACTAATGTCTCTTTGTTAGTTCCGAACCTTATCGATGAAATTTTAAAGATAACAAAACATATCAGACCGGATCGAGAGAAATCAGACTGACCAGATCGATCGCCCAAAACAGATCAAGCTGATAAGATGACAAAGCATATCAGACCGGATCGAGGGTAATCAGACTGACCAGATCGATAGCTCAAAACAGAACAAGCTGATAAGACATATCACATATCAGACCGGATCGATGGATATCAGACTGACTAGATCGAAGCTTCAGATCGATCTCAATCTTTATCAGATCAGAGCAGTCAAGGATGTATAAAGATTGGCTCTTCAGTCCGAATCATTAACGGCTATTTATTGTAGCATTTAATGTCGTAATTAATGCAACAAAGGACCAAAGACTGAAGATTGCCATAAAAGGTAAGAAGACAAAGAAGAGCTTACCTGACAGTCGTCGAAAGCATGAACCAGAACGGCAAGTATCCTGAAGAAGAAGACTGTAGCTTACTCAGAGAATAAGCAGAGTCAAGAGTTGCACATTAAGGGAAATAATGTCGTTGGTACATGCAACTATAAAAGGATGCAACATCAATACAGAATACGACACACAGACATACAAGGACACGAGAGACTGATCAATCGAAAAACGCACAAGAAAACAAATCAGCACAAGCTTACAAGCTCAGAAGCTCTCGAGCTGAAATTATTCTTAAGCACGATTACTTTGTAATATTTGATCATTTAGGATCACTGTGCGCATCTTGTGTGGTCTGTATTGAAAAACAGAAGTGAGAAACAAATTGTAACTGTCAGACAGAGAGTGTCTGAACAGATCGAGTGACTAGGAGTTTCAGACTGATAGTGGGGTAAATCCAGCCTGAATCGGGTTTGTACAACAGGATTGTATAAATCAAAGTCTTCTAGTATAAACCTTCCTTAATTGGAAGAAGGAGAGACGTGGAAGGATTACACCACCTTCGAACTTCCAGAAACATTTTCTGTGTTCTTGTCTTTTTGCACTTGTTCTTTCATTCAAGCCATCGAGCCGCTCTTACAAATATAAGATCAGACATTTCCGCACTTTTACATTAAGTGGTCTGTTCTATAAAAGAGTTGATTAAGAAACAGATTTCTTTCACTAATCCGAAAGAAATCACAAGGGATTAAATTTTAGAAGGAGTGTTCATTCACCCCCCCTCTAAACACTCCGGACCGATCCTAACAAGTAGTATCAGAGCAGGTCATCTTCATCAGCACAAAGACACTTGAGCTGATGGCATCATTCAACAATATTCCAATGTTCTCAAAGGAAGACTATGATGACTGGAGAATCAGAATGCAAGCTCATCTGGCAGCTCAGGATGACGATATGTGGTTCGTCATCACTGATGGACCAATGAAGATTCTGAAAGTCAATACAGCAGTCGTCATTACTGGTGGTGAACCACAAATGGTAGAGAAGGACAGTTCCCTCTGGACGAATGAGGAAAGAAAGAAAGCAAATCTCGACAACGTTGCCAAAGACATCTTGTTCAAGACATTTGTGATGCCCCGAAATTAATTAATGGTAACTTGGACATTAATTATGTTTATATGATGTATCATGTGTTGATAGGATTTATGTGTTGGGTATTAAGATGTTAACATGATTAATTGTGTTAAATTGTCAAATATGAGGAAGATGGGATTTTAAATGAAGTTTAGAGCATTGTTGAAAAATGCTTTTGAAATACCAAGTAGGGTATTTTATACATCATGTTAAGTTTGGGGTACACTTTTTATTAAGTCATTACAACCCCTTTTTAATCCCATACCCATCACTTTAAACCCCCCACTTTACTCTCACCTTTTAAAAATCCCCAAATCACTTCCCAACCCCAAACCCTACCCCATTTTCGAAACTCACCAAAAGAGGAGGAGAAAAGTCCCACAAAATCCTTATTTGTGTGATCTTTGCTAGGATTTGGAGCCTACAAGAGGTATGGAACCATTCCTACAAGTTTTATGATGTTTGGTGTTGAAATGGGTTAAGTTTTTGATGATTTATGTGGGTTTGTTTGGGTATGTGTTGTGTATGGTTGGGGTATGATTTTTGAAGTGTTTTATGTTGGTTTTGGTGGGTTATGATGTTATTGATGTTTTATGGAAGTTTGGTTTTGGGGTGGTGTGTGAAGGAGCTTGAAAAATGAGCATTAATGGCGAAAATTCGATGTACAGCACTCGGCGATCGATCGCCCGTTCTTGGCGATCGATCGCGAGCGTCCAGTACCAGCCAGAAGCATTTGGCGATCGATCGCCACTTTTGGGCGATCGATCGGCGGGCCTGGCGATCGATCGCGCCAAAAGTGGCGATCGATCGCCAAGAAGAAGATTTTGGCCCCTCGTCCAGTGCGATCTCGCGATCGATCGCGCCTGGGTGGCGATCGATCTTGAGCTGAAGAAAAGTGGATTTTTGATTTTTTTTGTGGGATTTTTGGATATTGGACTATGTTTAGCTTCTAATATCAATTTGTATGGTTGTGTAGAACCATCCCAGGTGCCCACAACATCCAGGAGATAAAGCTCTCCAAATTCTCCACTTTTGGGAATTAAGGTACGTAAGAGACGTACGAGCATCGGACGGTAAACCATGCCCTTACATATTATGATGATATTTAAGATGATGTTTACGATGATGACGTTTAAGATGATGTTATGATGATGATATCTATGATGATATTTATAATGATGATGCTTATGATGATGTTATGATGATGATGCTTATGCGACGTTATTTGTGGTAAGATGCCACGGGGTAAGACGCCCCACATGGTAAGAGGCCATGCGATATTATTTGTGGTAAGATGCCACGGGGTAAGATGCCCCACATGGTAAGAGGCCATGCGATGTTATTCGTGGTAAGATGCCACGCAATGTTTATGATATGGTAAGACGCCATATGATTGGGTAAGATGCCCACATGGTAAGATGCCAAGCAATGTTTATAATATGGTAAGACGCCATATGATTGGGTACGATGCCCACGTGGTAAGATGCCACGCAATGATTATGATATGGTAAGATGCCATACAATGGGGTAAGACGCCCCAATATATGAATAAGAGTCAGGGATAACTAAGGAGGTCGGAGGACGACCAACGACTTTTACTTAACTAAGATGTTATGCATATGTATGCTTTTATATAATGTTAAGTAAATTTATGAATGCTCATGATGTGTTATCCCTGTAGGTACACTTTTGGACCAAGGGCCTAGGGTCGGGTTGAGGAAGTGAGCTAAAGGGAGCATGATGAACGTAGGATGCAGGATTTTTGATAGTCTCTACTCTAGGAGTAGTGTAAATCTATAGCTTTAACATTCTTTGTTGGGAATGTAATTAAATAGCTTTGAAAACTTTATTTTTGGCCTGTAATCTCCCTAGCTCAAACTACAACCGGAACCCTTAAGAGGTTATAAATGCATGTTCTATCCCATTTATGTGTACTATATGAAGTTAAGGTAGGAAGACCCTACATTAGTGGTATCAGAGCAGTGGTTAGATAACCCGGGATGAGTGAAGGGTAGCCTTAGCAATAAGTTAGCTAGGTGCTTACTTTCGAACATGTTTTGTGCATAAGTTGCATATGAAGTATATGATGTTATGCTAACATGTTTTGTTTATCTAACGAAGTATTATACGAACTACTTTTGGATCTTGTTGTTAATCCTTGTGTTGCAGCATGGCAGCAAATGTGGAGGTAGGTGACGCAGTGAGCGTCAATGCTAGTGCGGGGCGTACGGATCCCCTACCCCCGCCAGCTTTTGATGATGAACCGGCCGAACAACAGTTGTTGCCAGGGGAACTAAGCCTAACTCAGTTTCTTGCTTACCGACCCCCAACCTTTGAAGGAACTGAAACTGGGGAACGAGCTGAGGAATGGTTGGAAAGAATAGAGCAGATCTTTGTGGCAGCCCCATGTGCGAAGACAGCGTGGATACGGTTAGCAGAGTTCCAGTTGGCCAAGAAGGCGCTAATGTGGTGGAAGACCACTGTGGTAGAGCAAGAGGCTCAAGGTCATGAAGTGAACTGGAAAATGTTTCGAACTCGCTTCCTGAACCGTTATTTCTCGGCTGCAGCACGACAGGCTAAGGAAGATGAATTCACTCACCTCAAGCAAGGTAATATGTCAGTATCAGATTATGCTCTTCAGTTCTGCTCCTTGCTCAGATATGTGCCTCACATTGCTACGAGCACACAAGCAAAGATGAGGAATTTCATGAAAGGATTGAGGCCGGAGCTATACGATAGGGTGATCACTTATGGCCCTACTTGTTTTGATGATGCACTCTCAAGGGCTGAGCTAGCCGAACTAGGAGTGGGTGCATACCCTGATGTTGTACCACCGTCGGCACCCTCTCAGAAATCCACTCCGGATAATTTGAAGCCGAGGAATGATCAGTTCAAGTCAAGGGGGAACTCCTCAGCGTCAAGGTTTAGTGGTAAGAAGTCCGACAATAGGTGGAAAGGAAACCGAAGAGGTGATGCCCCATCTGGAAGGGGGCAGTCTCAGGGAGACAGATCCGGGAGGATCCAATGCACTCTTTGTGGGCAACCACATCTGGCGAAAGACTGTATAGGGTGCTATGTTTGTGGCGACAAGGGCCACTTTGCTAGACAGTGTCCCAACAGGGGGAGCCAACAGGGTTCTGCGGGGAGGCCTGCAGATAGGACAGCGCAGCACCGACCACCATTTGTGCCGCGTCAGCATGGAGGTCAGCCCATGGGGCCACCTCAAGGACAGGTCTATGCACTGACAAGGGAGCAGGCTTCAGCGGCTCCGGAGGAGGTTATAGCGGGTACGTGTCTTTTATTTACGCACCCTGCTTTTATATTGATCGACACAGGTGCGTCACACTCTTTTGTGTCGACAAGTTTTGTGGAAAGGCACCACGTATGCACTTCTCCGTCGCCCACGCCTCTTATAGTCTCGACCCCCGCTGGAAGAAGTATGATTACTGATCGGATCGTCTACAATGGCCTCATTTATTTTGAGGATAAGGAACTAAGGTCAGACTTGATTGTTCTGGGAATGTCAGATTTTGATTGCATTCTGGGCATTGATGTTCTGAACAGGTATCAGGCAGTTGTGAACTGCAGGCAGAGAACTGTACGGTTTAAATCCGATATGGGAGTTCCATGGACGTTCTATGGGGATGGTTCTCGCTCTAAGATTCCGTTGATATCTGCTGTCAAGATGGCGCAGTTGTTGGAACGAGGTCATTCAGGATATCTCATTTATGCCGTCGATGTTACGGAAAAGAAAGGAGAAGTGAAAGTTGAGGATGTGCCCGTAGTGGCGGAGTTCCCTGATGTCTTTCCGGAGGAGATTCCCGGATTCCCACCGACGAGAGAGGTCGAGTTTGGGATTGAGTTATTACCAGGGACGTCTGCCATTTCTCGTGCCCCTTATAGGATGGCACCAGCGGAGCTAAGGGAACTAAAGATTCAGTTGCAGGAGCTCCTTGATAAGGGCTATATACGCCCTAGCGTATCGCCCTGGGGAGCACCAGTTTTATTTGTGAAGAAGAAAGATGGTTCGATGCGTTTGTGCATCGATTACAGACAACTGAACAAAGCTACGGTGAAGAATAAGTACCCACTCCCGAGGATCGATGATTTGTTTGATCAGTTGCAGGGTACGAGGCTCTACAGTAAGATCGATCTGAGGTCGGGGTACCATCAGATTCGAGTAAGAGGAGAGGATGTCCAGAAGACAGCCTTCAGGACTAGGTATGGGCATTATGAATTCCTAGTCATGCCTTTTGGGGTGACAAATGCCCCGGCTGTTTTCATGAGTTTGATGAACAAGGTGTTCCAGCCATATTTGGACCAATTCGTCATAGTTTTCATTGACGACATACTCATCTACTCTAGGACTGAAGAAGATCATGTACGGCACTTGAGGACAGTACTTCAGATCCTTAGGGATCATCAGTTGTATGCAAAGCTGAGCAAGTGCGAATTCTGGTTAGACAGCGTGGTGTTCCTAGGCCATGTCATATCTAGCCAAGGGATATCTGTGGATCCGAGGAAGATTGAAGCTGTGATGGAGTGGGCAGCACCCACTTCTGTACCCGAAATACGGAGTTTTCTGGGCTTAGCAGGTTATTACCGACGTTTTGTCGAGGGGTTTTCCAAGATCGCTAAGCCATTGACACAGCTGACTCAGAAAGGAGTCCCATTCTTTTGGTCCGAAGCTTGTGAGGAAAGCTTCCAAGAATTGAAGCGTCGTTTGACGACAGCGCCTGTATTGGTGATTCCGTCTGAGGATAAGAGGTTTGCCTTGTACACGGATGCGTCACTGCAGGGTTTGGGCTGCGTATTGATGCAAGACAGACAAGTGGTAGCCTATGCTTCGAGACAGTTGAAGCCTCATGAGACCAGGTACCCAGTCCATGATCTGGAACTGGCAGCTATCATTTTCGCCTTGAAGATTTGGCGTCATTACCTTTATGGTACTACGTTTACCATTTTTACGGACCATAAGAGCCTGAAGTTCTTGTTCACTCAGGCAGAGTTGAATATGAGGCAAAGGAGGTGGATGGACTTACTCAAGGATTATGACTGTGAAATTGAGTACCATCCTGGTAAGGCAAATTTGATAGCAGACGCCTTAAGTCGGAAGGTGAAGAGCACCGCTGAGGATGTTATGTGTTTATCAGCTTTGATGATTTCTTATTGCCATCTGGGCTATGATTTCGATGTAGACACGTCGCCGGTGCGAGTGTCGACCTTATTAGCCGAGCCAGACGTATTTGAGGCAATCAGGAAAGCCCAGAGGTCGGATGATGAAGTGCAGAGATGGTCATCAATAGCACTTCGAGGCCAGCCAACAAAGTTTAGTGTGGCTGAAGATGACTCTTTAAGATTGGGCAACCGATGGGTGGTCCCAGATGCGCCAGGATTGCGTAAAGGAATTTTAGAACGGGCTCATAGTAGCCGGTTCAGTATCCACCCCGGTGGAAGAAAGATGTATAAGGACCTAAGTGGTCAATTCTGGTGGAGACGCATGAAGCGTGATGTGATCAGCTTCGTTAAGAGATGTTTGATCTGCCAACAAGTAAAGGCAGAAAGGCAGAGGCCTGGTGGCGAGCTGAAGAGCTTGGAGGTACCTAAGTGGAAGTGGGAGCATATATCTATGGACTTCGTGACCCACTTGCCAAGGTCGGCCTCTGGATTTGATGCGATCTGGGTGATCGTGGATAGGCTGACGAAGGTAGCTCATTTCATCCCTTACAGTATGACTTTCACGTATTTAAAGATGGCCCAATTATATGTACGGGATGTAGTGAAGTTGCATGGGATTCCAGTCTCGATCGTGTCTGACAGAGACCCAAGGTTTACTTCTCATTTCTGGGAGGGTCTCCAGACAGCTTTGGGCACCGAGGTGAGACTAAGTACAGCTTATCACCCTCAGACTGATGGCCAAACGGAGCGTACTATACAAACGCTCGAAGATATATTGAGGGCATGTGTTTTGGAGTTTGATACTCCGTGGCAAGAGTCTATACCTCTAGTAGAGTTCTCCTACAATAACAGCTATCAGGCGAGCATTCAAATGGCCCCTTTTGAAGCTCTTTACGGACGACGATGTAGGTCACCGCTGTATTGGGAGGACTTGACGAGTAAAGCGGTCGGAGGACCGGATATGATTAAGGACATGGAGGAAAGGATTAAGATGATACGCTTAAAGATGAAAGCGGCCCAAGATAGGCAAGCAGCCTATGCCAATAAGCGGCGACGGCCGCTAGAATTTCAAGTGGGAGACAAGGTCTTCTTGAAAATCTCACCCTTCAGGGGTGTTGTTCGATTTGGTATGCGGGGGAAGTTATCCCCGAGGTATGTTGGACCGTATGAGGTGTTACAGCGTATCGGCACTTTGGCTTACCGATTGGCTTTACCGACGTCCTTATCTGGGATTCATGATGTCTTCCATGTTTCTATGTTGAGAAAGTATGAGCCAGATCCGTCTCATGTTTTACAGCCTACTGAAGTGCAGTTAGACTCAGATGTATCCTACGTTGAACGACCGGTCAGAATTCTGGATCGTGAGGATCGCAGACTACGAAGTAAAGTTATACCAATGGTCAAAGTTCAGTGGGATCGTCGGGGTGTCGAGGAGGCTACGTGGGAGACGGAGCGGCATATGATGCAGCATTACCCCGAACTATTTTCTGGTATGATTTATGTTTAGTTTCTTTTGGGTAAGTGCATGCGATTTCGAGGACGAAATCTTGTAAGTAGGGGAGTAATGTGATGCCCCGAAATTAATTAATGGTAACTTGGACATTAATTATGTTTATATGATGTATCATGTGTTGATAGGATTTATGTGTTGGGTATTAAGATGTTAACATGATTAATTGTGTTAAATTGTCAAATATGAGGAAGATGGGATTTTAAATGAAGTTTAGAGCATTGTTGAAAAATGCTTTTGAAATACCAAGTAGGGTATTTTATACATCATGTTAAGTTTGGGGTACACTTTTTATTAAGTCATTACAACCCCTTTTTAATCCCATACCCATCACTTTAAACCCCCCACTTTACTCTCACCTTTTAAAAATCCCCAAATCACTTCCCAACCCCAAACCCTACCCCATTTTCGAAACTCACCAAAAGAGGAGGAGAAAAGTCCCACAAAATCCTTATTTGTGTGATCTTTGCTAGGATTTGGAGCCTACAAGAGGTATGGAACCATTCCTACAAGTTTTATGATGTTTGGTGTTGAAATGGGTTAAGTTTTTGATGATTTATGTGGGTTTGTTTGGGTATGTGTTGTGTATGGTTGGGGTATGATTTTTGAAGTGTTTTATGTTGGTTTTGGTGGGTTATGATGTTATTGATGTTTTATGGAAGTTTGGTTTTGGGGTGGTATGTGAAGGAGCTTGAAAAATGAGCATTAATGGCGAAAATTCGATGTACAGCACTCGGCGATCGATCGCCCGTTCTTGGCGATCGATCGCGAGCGTCCAGTACCAGCCAGAAGCATTTGGCGATCGATCGCCACTTTTGGGCGATCGATCGGCGGGCCTGGCGATCGATCGCGCCAAAAGTGGCGATCGATCGCCAAGAAGAAGATTTTGGCCCCTCGTCCAGTGCGATCTCGCGATCGATCGCGCCTGGGTGGCGATCGATCGCGAGCTGAAGAAAAGTGGATTTTTGATTTTTTTTGTGGGATTTTTGGATATTGGACTATGTTTAGCTTCTAATATCAATTTGTATGGTTGTGTAGAACCATCCCAGGTGCCCACAACATCCAGGAGATAAAGCTCTCCAAATTCTCCACTTTTGGGAATTAAGGTACGTAAGAGACGTACGAGCATCGGACGGTAAACCATGCCCTTACATATTATGATGATATTTAAGATGATGTTTACGATGATGACGTTTAAGATGATGTTATGATGATGATATCTATGATGATATTTATAATGATGATGCTTATGATGATGTTATGATGATGATGCTTATGCGACGTTATTTGTGGTAAGATGCCACGGGGTAAGACGCCCCACATGGTAAGAGGCCATGTGATATTATTTGTGGTAAGATGCCACGGGGTAAGATGCCCCACATGGTAAGAGGCCATGCGATGTTATTCGTGGTAAGATGCCACGCAATGTTTATGATATGGTAAGACGCCATATGATTGGGTAAGATGCCCACATGGTAAGATGCCAAGCAATGTTTATAATATGGTAAGACGCCATATGATTGGGTACGATGCCCACGTGGTAAGATGCCACGCAATGATTATGATATGGTAAGATGCCATACAATGGGGTAAGACGCCCCAATATATGAATAAGAGTCAGGGATAACTAAGGAGGTCGGAGGACGACCAACGACTTTTACTTAACTAAGATGTTATGCATATGTATGCTTTTATATAATGTTAAGTAAATTTATGAATGCTCATGATGTGTTATCCCTGTAGGTACACTTTTGGACCAAGGGCCTAGGGTCGGGTTGAGGAAGTGAGCTAAAGGGAGCATGATGAACGTAGGATGCAGGATTTTTGATAGTCTCTACTCTAGGAGTAGTGTAAATCTATAGCTTTAACATTCTTTGTTGGGAATGTAATTAAATAGCTTTGAAAACTTTATTTTTGGCCTGTAATCTCCCTAGCTCAAACTACAACCGGAACCCTTAAGAGGTTATAAATGCATGTTCTATCCCATTTATGTGTACTATATGAAGTTAAGGTAGGAAGACCCTACAACATTGGACAAGAACATGTTCAGCAAAATCAAAATGTGCTCTACTGCCAAAGAAATTTGGGAGAAGATAGCACAGCTATGTGAAGGCAACGACCAGACCAAAGAAAACAAGCTGACTGTTGCTCTTCAAAGATTTGAGGGCATAAAGATGAAGAGTGGAGAAACTCTAAACGAGTTTGATGAAAGAGTCACTGGCATCATTAATGAACTGAATGGTCTGGGCAAAGAATACTCAAACAGAGAGATCGCTCTAAAAGTTATGAGAGCCCTGCCTAAAGAATGGGATGTTAAGACCATTGCAATGAGGGAGTCCAAAGATCTGAACAAGGTTGAACTTCATGATCTGTTCGCAGATCTTAAAGCATATGAGTTCGAACTGATAAGCAGAGGTGAAGCAGAGCCATTCATCTCTCAACCAAACAAAGCACTGGCAGCTATTACAGACCAGATCGCCTCCAGATCGATCTATTGAACAGATAAGTAATGATGCTATGTCATTATTTATTAAGAAATTTGGTAAATTCATGTCTAAAAATAAGAGGAACTTTAAACCATCTCATCATTATAAGCCAAGAAAGGACGATGCTGTTAATGATCAGGCTTGCTACAATTGTGGTAAGACCGGACATTTCATTGCAGATTGCACCAGACCGAAGAAAGAAGAACGGAAGGAGAAGCATCGCGATGACAGGAAAAAGAAGCACTACAAAGACCGCAAAAATCATGGAAAGTCTCAAAAGGTCCTAGTAGCTGAAGAAGGAAATAGCAAGTGGGCTCAGACTGACTCCGATTCAGACAGCTCCGAATATTCTTCCAGCGAAAGCGAAGAAGATATTCAATGTCTAATGGCAGATGAAGAGATGAGTCAGACAGACGAGGTATTTGACTTTGACTCAAATGAATTTACACGTGAAGAGCTCATGTCCGCACTGCAAGACATGGCTAATGATTATAGGATCTTAGCTGAATCATTTGAGAAGAATAAAGCTAAAGTCAGTGATCAAATGGATGAGCACAACAAACCAAGCTGCTCTGAGCAGGGTGAGTGCAACAATCTCCAGATCGAGCTGAATAAGCTGAAAATCTCCTATGATCAGCTCCATGAAGAAAATAAGAGAATTAGCACACAAAATGCTAAGCTTTCTCATATATTCAAGACATGGACAAAATCCAGAACATCTTTGGAAGAATTAAATAGGTGCAAAGAAACGTTGGTGATTTCACCAGCATAGGCTTTGACACCAAAGAATCCACCAAAGATGAATCTGAACTGTTGCTGGTAAAGAACAAAATCAAACAAATGACATTTGTTAAATCCAGCACAGTATATGAAACTGAAGCACCTACGATTCAAACGGGAGTCTCTTTCGTGAATCAAGGTTTGAGAAAAGGAATTGGATATGTCAACCAAGCCAAAGAAAAGGCACCAGCAAGCTTTGCGTCTTTCAGACCAAATCTAAGGGTGCAAGATCGAAGGCAAGAAGGACAATACAATTACTATAATTCAAAACCAGTTCAACGAAGATATAGACTACCTCATGAGAATCAAAGGGTTCCATATCGCACACATTATCACACACAACATCGAAACAGACCAGCTCACAGCACACCACACACACAAGCCACTAAAGCTGATACAGGTGTGGGTTCCCAAGGGGCTAATCCGTTCTGGACCCAAATAGGATTGGGTACCAACAATAAATATGTTTGATGACAGGTACCGAAGAAACTTGCATCAGACTGGTACTTGGACAGCGGGTGTTCTCGTCACATGACTGGAAACATCGAGCTGCTGTCTGAAGTCACAGAATGTACTGGACCCAAGATCATTTTCGGAGATAATTCGAAGGGTAAGACCGTGGACAAGGGTAAGATTGTCCATGGTAACATTATTATCAATGATGTGCTGTTAGTTGAAATCTGTGCTATAATCTGATTAGTATAAGTCAACTTTGTGATAATGGCTATGCTGTAGAATTTCACAAACACACTTGCACTGTTAAATCATCAGACGGTATAACCATGCTTGTAGGAATCAGGAATGGAAATACAATAAGATTAACTGGAATCATGCTCAACCTGATAATCCTACTTGCTTCATCGCTAACAATGATAATAAACACTGGCTATGGCATAAACGCTTGAATCATATCAATTTTAAGACTATTTCTAGCCTGTGTAAACATGATTTAGTTATCGGTCTGCCCAAGATCGACTTTGCTAAGGATAAGATCTGCGAAACTTGCCAAATGGGCAAAAAGATCAGATCATCCTTCAAAATAAGAATGTCAAATCCTCCTCCCGTTGTTTAGAACTATTGCATATGGACTTGTTTGGTTCCATACCAATAACAAGTTTAGGGGGAATGCGGTATACTCTTGTTGTTATTGATGATTACTCACGCTTTACATGGACTATATTTTTGAGCAGTAAAGATCAGACCGGTCCGAAGTTGATCAAGCTGCTGAAACACACTCAGAACGAGAAATCATCCAGCATAGACAGGATTCGAAGTGACAAAGGCACTGAGTTTTCAAATCAGAATCTTGAATCCTTTCTAGAAGATCATGGAATTAAGCATGAGTTCTCAGCCGCTCGAACTCCTCAACAGAATGGAGTTGCAGAACGAAGAAACAGAACGCTCAAAGAAGCAGCAAGAACAATGCTTGCTGATTCTGGAATCTCACAAAAGTTCTGGGCAGAAGCTGTAAATACTGCATGCTATACTCAAAATCGGTCTATGATTAATAAGAAGCTGAATCTCACTCCATATGAAATATAGACTGGTAACAGACCGTCTATTTCTCACCTTCATGTATTTGGCTGTAAATGCTTCATTCACAACAATGGTAAGAATCATCTTACAACATTTGAAGCTAAGTCTGATAATGGAATATTCTTAGGATATTCATCAACTAGCAAAGCTTATAGAATTTTTAATAATCGAACCTTAACTGTAGAAGAATCAGTTCATGTAGTTTTTGATGAATCTTTGTGTGTTGAGGGTAACAAAGAATCAATTCAAAATCAGATGGAAAACATCCATCTCGAAGCTAACAGTGATGATGAGATTGTAGCTAACAGGTCAAGAGACAACCCACCAGAACCTGAAGTACCAGCCAGATCGGATCAAGGCAATGAAGCTTCTTCAGATCGAGCCGATCCGGATGATCCAAACTCTCATATCAAAGCAGATGCTGATCATACCGCTACTACTACTCATCCGGCTGGACCAGACAATCCAGAGTCAAGCTATCGATGGACTAAGAGGTATCCACCTAATCTAGTGATTGGAAGTCCCTCTGCACCGATTAGAACCAGAGGACAGATGATGGATGAGTTCACTCATGCTGCCTTCATCTCAACTCTGGAACCTAAGAAGATCGATGAAGCTCTGACTGATTTCAACTGGATTAAGGCCATGCAAGAAGAGCTTAATCAATTCGAACAAAATCAAGTTTGGAGTCTAACCCCCAGACCAAGCGATCTGCATGTTATTGGAACCAGATGGGTTTTCAGAAACAAGCTGGACGCAGATGGAACTGTGGTTAGAAACAAGGCCAGACTGGTGGCACAAGGATTCCGACAAGAAGAAGGAATTGATTTCGATGAATCTTTTGCACCAGTCGCCAGACTTGAAGCAATCAGAATCTTTCTTGCATATGCTGCCTTTAAAGACTTTAAGGTATATCAGATGGACGTCAAGAGCGCCTTTCTTAATGGTAAGCTTCAGGAGGAAGTTTACATTGAGCAACCTCCTGGATTTCAGAACCACTCATTCCCTAATCATGTATAACTACTGAATAAAGCAGTATATGGTCTGAAACAAGCACCAAGGGCCTGGTATGACACTCTATCTCAATTTCTGCTGAACCATGACTTTCAGATCGGCTCAGTAGATAAAACTCTCTTTAAATTTATTAAGGGGGAACATACCCTGTTGGTTCAGATTTATGTTGATGATATAATCTTTGGGTCAACTAACCCCAATTATGCGAGAAATTTTCCAAGTTGATGCAGGGACAGTTTGAGATGAGCATGATGGGAGAACTCTCATTCTTTTTGGGTCTCCAAGTCAAACAACTCAGCAATGGAATTTTCATCAACCAAACCAAGTATACCAAAGAGCTGCTTAAGAGATTCGGAATGGAAACATGCTCAACTGCATCCACTCCAATGAGTCCTACAATCAAGTTAGACAAAGACGAAGGGGGAACGGCAGTCGAAGTAACTATGTACAGAGGACTAATCGGATCGCTCTTATATCTTACAGCGAGCCTGCCTGATATTATGTTCTCAGTCTGTATGTGCGCCAGATTTCAGTCAGAACCAAAGCAATCACATTTTATTGCTGCTAAGCGTATTCTGAAATACTTGAAAGGATCTCAGAATGTTGGTCTTTGGTACTCCAAAGATTCTAACTTCAGTTTGATCGGATATTCAGACGCAGACTACGCTGGCTGTAAGATTGATCGTAAAAGCACCAGTGGAACATGTCAATTTCTAGGTGAAAGATTGATCTCTTGGTTCAGTAAGAAGCAAACATCAATTACCACATCTACAACTGAAGCAGAATATCTTGCCGCTGGAAGCTGTTGCGCTCAAATGCTCTGGATTCAACACCAGCTCAAAGACTATGGCATCCAAGCTGTTGACTCTCCGATATTTTGCGACAACACAAGTGCAATCGCTATAACTTATAATCCAGTTCTACATTCTCGAACAAAGCATATTGATATAAGACATCATTTTATTCGAGATCATGTTGGCAAAAAGGATATTCGGATCGAGCACATCTCAACAGAGCAGCAAGCAGCAGACATCTTCACCAAACCGCTCCCTGAGGCTAAGTTTAATTATTTCCGTCAAATTCTTGGATTAATTGACTTATCTTAATAGTTTAGATGCTCTCTTCTTCTCGCGCCTAAAGAATTTTGTTGGCACAGATCGATAATACAATGTTTAGAAAGACACAGACCGGTCCGAACTTTCAGACCGATCTATGCCAATCTGATGTTATCCTATGATCTGTCTGGACAATAAATCTTTTATTTTGTAAACAAAAAACAGCCCGGACTGATTGCATTTTAACCGCCTTATCTTTCTTTTATCCTGACCGTTTATTTTGAATTATTTATTTATTAGTCTTCGAGATAAAGACACGTGTCTTCTCTCTCTTATTTAGCGGGCTGAACATTTCATTTTCATTCACTTTTTACCATTTACCGCCTGTCTGCTCTCTAACTCTCTCATCTTCCCTCAAAACTTTTCGTATACTTTTTCCATTTTACTCCAATGGCTATCATCACTCACAACTCTCTCTCCGTTGAGTTCAATGACATTTACAGGGCTGAAGATTCAGAGATGGTTTCCATTTTCCGAGCTTTGGAATCGTCTGGATTGAGAAAATTTTTGGAGTGTGGCACAGTGGTTTACGAGTCGGAGATTCGTGAACTGTTTGCCAATGCCATATGCCAGAAGTCATTCATCTCCACATCTGTCAAGGGCAAAACTTTTGAAATCTCGCCGATGACGCTGGCCAAGACCTTTGGTCTACCCAACTCCGGATTGACTGAGTTTGGGCAGATTCCTCAAGCCTCTCTCACAGCTCTTCAGGGGAAGATTTCTATTTTTGGCCATCGCCTGCAGCCCTCATTCAAAAAGAAGGAAATGCTATTTCATTTCCAGGTGCTATGCGAAATTGTGGGCAAGCCATTATTGGGCAAAGCTGGGAGTTTTGACGCCGTCACTGCCGAGAAGTTCAGAGCCATGGCTGCTATTGTTTCCGGACAGAAGATGAACTGGTCCGTGATTCTTTTTGGAGTTCTGATGGAAACAGTGATCACCTCCAAACAGGCCGTCTGCTTTGCTGTTCCTCTCAGCAAGCTCCTAGAAACTTTGGACATTGAGCTGGGGAAGCAGTCTGCTCTGAGTCCCTTCAAGATTCTCAACTCCAAAGGACTAGCACTGCTGAAGTCCAAGAGTGCTCCACCTACTCCCACCGATCTGGTAGCTGTCAAGATTGAGGAGGGAGAAGCTCAGGCTGCTGCTCGCAAACCACGAGTCAAGCGAAAGTTAACCATCCAGACTGACTCTGAAGAAACTCAGTCTGCTCCCTCGCCACCAGCCAAGCCTCTTCCCAAGAAGCCAAGAACCCAGATTACCAAACCAAAAGCCCTACCCATATTGCCTCCAACAAAAGCCACCCCTGCACCCTAACCTACAACCCAAATCTCAACCACTTCAACCACTGCACCAAATGTAACCATCCGAGTCCCCTCTGTCATTCCCGTGGTGAAAGGGATTGTTATCACTGAGTTGGGAGACTATACCCAATCCGGGATCAAGTCCCCTCCATCCACCGGCAAGGGCAAAACCATTCTCTCCGAACCACTTTCCTCTAAGCCCAAATCTGCAGCACAGACAACAATTGATATTGCTATGGAGGACGTTGAAGAGAAAGTGAAGGAACTCATTGTGGTTTTTGATGAGTACGTCGAATACAAAACGATCAACCACATTGAGATGTTCTTCGGCAAACTCAAACGCCTTCAGAAAATGGAAGAAAACATTCTGAAGGGGACAGAGACCGATGATGTTCGGCTTGCTGTGCAGCGCAAAGAGCTATTCAAGGCCACTCAAAGATTCAGACTAGCGACTCTGCTCTTAACTGCTAAGAAAGCGAACTTCGATCCGAATGTTCAAACTGCCAGAGATGATGGGGCTGTTATTGCTCAATTAGAGATGGATATTCATGCTCTCCAGTTAGCTGTCCGATTTCAACGACAGAAACTCAGCATATCCACTCCAGCAACCAGCCCGGATCATCCCTCTGCCAGCAAGACTCTGACAGAACCTTTCTTTGAGGTTATTCCCTCTAGAGCAGCAGAACAGATTGCAGATCGAGCAGCAGAACAGATTGCAGATCGAGCAGCAGAACAGACTGCAGATCGCGAAGCAGATCAGACAGCGGAGCAGCCATTGCCTAATGCTCCGTCTGCTACAGAAGATGAAACACTGAATGTTTTGTTGGATTCTCCAACAACATCTATTCCATTGGGATCGTCAGACTCCCACGTTCACATCAGTCCAACCGCAGAACTTGCAACAGTTGGCGCACCAGAGTTCGTTGATCCGGATCTGGTGGTATCCACTATTGTTGCAGCTCTACAACTTGAGGAGCCTTCCAGACCCAGCACTCCTCCAGTCCAATCAGATGAAGATATGGCTTTCTTACAAGCATTTTCTTCGGATCTGGTCACCTTGATCCGGTCCGAAAGTCACCAAGCTGCTGTATCTTCACTTGTGCCGATTGATGAAGAAGATGATCATGCTTTGTCGTCATCAGATCACTCTCCAAGCCGACAATCTGATGCACCTCCATTTCTGGCAAGGACTCTTCAGCACCTATCTGATAACTACATGTCACTCTCTCAACGTGTTCTAGAAGTTCATCAAGGTCAGAGGCTTACAGCTTTGGACTTTGATTCATTCAAAGAGAAGATGACAGCCAGTATCGGCAGCCTTCAACGAGGACTGAACGATTTGTTCTCTCAGCAAGCCACTTATAAGAACAGCCTGAGAAAAGAGCAGATCGAGCTGTCCACTGAAGTCAGAGCATCCGTCGCCAACTCCCTTCGCGCTCAAGATACTCGTCTTGACGCTATCAGCGCTCAGCTAGAACAAGTTGTAGATTTTCTCCAAGAGATTGCTGCTGACAAAAAGGGGGAAAAGAAAAAAGACTTCAAGCCCATCAGTCTCAGTCTTCAAGAAAATAGATTGTTTATATATTCAGACTGTCTGTATGCAAGACTGTTGATCAATAAAGAAAATCTTTCTTTGTTAAGTCCTTGTTCATTTATTTTGAACTAAACTAAAAGGCTTAATAATAAAAGACTTAATCGATCCAACTTAATTATGTTCATTTATTTTGAACAAGAAGAAGTAATCGATCCGAAAGTATACGCTTCAAAGTTCTTATCAGACTGGTTAAAAAGACTTGGAAGCTAAGTTTTGTCATCATCAAAACGGGGGAATTTGTTAGTTCCGAACCTTATCGATGAGATTTTAAAGATGACAAAACATATCAGACCGGATCGAGAGAAATCAGACTGACCAGATCGATCGCCCAAAACAGATCAAGCTGATAAGATGACAAAGCATATCAGACCGGATCGAGGGTAATCAGACTGACCAGATCGATAGCTCAAAACAGAACAAGCTGATAAGACATATCACATATTAGACCGGATCGATGGATATCAGACTGACTAGATCGAAGCTTCAGATCGATCTCAATCTTTATCAGATCAGAGCAGTCAAGGATGTATAAAGATTGGCTCTTCAGTCCGAATCATTAACGGCTATTTATTGTAGCATTTAATGTCGTAATTAATGCAACAAAGGACCAAAGACTGAAGATTGCCATAAAAGGTAAGAAGACAAAGAAGAGCTTACCTGACAGTCGCCGAAAGCATGAACCAGAACGGCAAGTATCCTGAAGAAGAAGACTGTAGCTTACTCAGAGAATAAGCAGAGTCAAGAGTTGCACATTAAGGGAAATAATGTCATTGGTACATGCAACTATAAAAAGGATGCAACATCAATACAGAATACGACACACAGACATACAAGGACACGAGAGACTGATCAATCGAAAAACGCACAAGAAAGCAAATCAGCACAAGCTTACAAGCTCAGAAGCTCTCGAGCTGGAATTATTCTTAAGCACGATTACTTTGTAATATTTGATCATTTAGGATCACTGTGCGCATCTTGTGTGGTCTGTATTGAAAAACAGAAGTGAGAAACAAATTGTAACTGTCAGACAGAGAGTGTCTGAACAGATCGAGTGACTATGAGTTTAGACTGGTAGTGGGGTAAATCCAGCCTGAATCGGGTTTGTACAACATGATTGTATAAATCAAAGTCTTCTAGTATAAACCTTCCTTAATTGGAAGAAGGAGACGTGGAAGGATTACGCCACCTTCGAACTTCCAGAAACATTTCTGTGTTCTTATCTTTTTGCACTTGTTCTTTCATTCAAGCCATCGAGCCGCTCTTACAAATATAAGATCAGACATTTCCGCACTTTTACATTAAGTGGTCTGTTCTATAAAAGAGTTGATTAAGAAACAGATTTCTTTCACTAATCCGAAAGAAATCACAAGGGATTAAATTTTAGAAGGAATGTTCATTCACCCCCCTCTAAACACTCCGGACGATCCTAACGCTCTTAATCTTTTACCTAAATTTAACATCAATCATAAACACAAGTGTGAGACTTGTGTAGAGGCCAAATTAACCAAGTCTTCATTCCACTCAATTGAGCGAAGCACCGAACCGTTAAACTTGATTCACACGGATGTATGCGATCTAAAGTATGTACAATCTAGAGGCGGTAAAAATTATTTCATAACAATTATCGATTATTGTACAAGATATTGTTATGTCTACTTAATGAGAAGTAAAGACGAAGCAAATGATATGTTCATTCACTACAAGAATGAAGTTGAGAATCAACTTGATAAAAAGATTAAAATTCTTCGAAGTGATCGAGGCGGTGAATATGAGTCAACATTTGCACAAATATGTGCTGAGAGTGGCATTATTCATCAACCACTGCGCCTTATTCTCCCGAGCAAAATGGTATTGCTGAAAGGAAGAATAGAACGCTTAAGAAAATGATGAATGCAATGCTTATAAGTTCCGACTTACCTAGGAATTTGTGGGGAGAAGCTCTGCTTTCCGCCAACTATGTGCTAAACAGAGTACTACATAAAAAATTGGATAAAACGACTTATGAAATGTGGAAAGGTCGTACACCTAGCTACAAGTTTTTAAGGGTTTGGGGCAGTCTAGCAAAGGTACCAATTCCTCCTCCTAAACGGACTAGGATAGGACCTAAGACAGTGGATTGTGTATTTATCGGATATGCGCAAGATAGTAGTGCCTATCGTTTTCTGGTGCACAAATCAGATAATTCAGAAATGCATGTAAATACTATCATTGAGGCTAGGGATGCTTCATTCTTTGAGGAAATCTTTCCCCACAAAACTCCGACAATGCCAGAAACCAATGTTGAGAGAAATGTGGGGGATAGAGAATCGCAAGAGAATGTAGAATCGCCTAGACGAAGCAAAAGAGCGAGAAAAAAAAGTCTTTTGGTTCAGATAATCTAACATATCTGTTGGAAAAGGATCCGGCTACTTTCAAGGAAGCAATGTCTTCACAAGACTCTGATCTTTGGAAAGAAGCGGTGAACAGTGAGATAGAATCTATCTTACATAATCATACTTGGGAACTAGTGGATCTTCATGCAGGTTGTAAACCACTAGGCCACAAGTGGATCTTCAAGAGGAAGATGAAAGCTGATGGTACTGTAGATAAGTACAAGGCTAAACTTGTAGTCAAAGGCTACGGACAAACTGAAGGTGTTGATTATTTCGACACATACGCTCATGTATACAGGAAAACGTCTATAAGGTTAATAATTGCATTTGCTGCATTATATAACCTAGAGATCCATCAAATGGATGTAAAAACAGCCTTTCTAAATAGAGAGTTAGAAGACGAGGTTTACATGGATCAACCTGAAGGGTTTGTAGTTCCAGGGAAAGAAACAAAGGTGTGTAGACTTGTGAAATCCTTGTATGGATTAAAACAAGCACCTAAACAATGGCACAAAAAATTTGACAGCGTCATGCTTTCAAATGGGTTTAAAACAAACCAATGTGATAAATGTGTCTACGTGAAAGGAGACAATACAAACTATGTGATAGTATGCCTCTACGTAGATGATATGATAATTGTTGGTAATAACAATAACATCAATATTACCAAGGAATGTTGTCACGAAATGTTGAGATGAAAGACCTAGGTCTTGCAGATGTGATTCTTGGGATGAAGATCACAAAACATGCAGATGGGTATTCTCTCTCCCAGAGTCATTATGTTGAGAAGATATTTGACAAGTTTGACAAGGGAAATAATACCATCGCGAGAACACCTATGGAGGTAGTGTCAAATCTTTGCAAGAATCACGGAGAAGGTGTGCAACAACTTGAGTACTCTAGGGTCATAGGTAGTCTCATGTATCTCATGGACTGCACTAGACATGATATAGCTAACTCAGTCAACAGATTGAGCAGATATACGAGTAATCCCAGTTATGAGCACTGGAAGGCAGTGGTTCAAGTTCTTAGATATCTAAGATATACTACTAACTACGGACTACATTATACGAGATATCCAGCAGTAATTGAAGGGTACTCAGATGCGAATTGGATATCGGACTCCAAGAATATAAAGTCCACGAGTGGATATATCTTTATAATTGGAGGTGCAGCTGTTTCTTGGAAATCATGCAAACAGGCGTGCATTGCTAGATCAACTATGGAATCTGAGTTCATAGCTTTAGATCTTGCAGCAGAAGAAGCTGATTGGCTTTGAAGTTTCTTGGAGGACATTCCAATGTGGTCAAAACCTGTGCCACCCATTAGCGTGCACTGTGATAGTCAGTCAGCTAAGGGAAGAGCACAAAACAATGTGTATAATGGGAATTCTAGACATATACATCGGAGACATAAATCCGTGAGAAATCTACTGAAAACCGGTGTTATTTCTCTAGATTATGTGAAGTCTAAAGAAAACATTGCGGACCCATTTACGAAAGGTCTAACGAGAGACCGAGTAGAGATTTCATCGAGGGGAATGTGGTTGAAACCCATGAAATTGATTTCCAACCATGATGGCAACCCAACCTGAATTGTAAAATCCAAAGAACTCGAAAAATTGAGTTCCTTACCTATTCCCATGATGAAAGAGTGATAACCCTGTACTTTGGGAATGCTGAGCTCATGCTCTAATTGATTCTTCTATTTCGAGATGATAAAGTGAGGTATTACAGGATACTCTTTAGGAGAAATCGCCAATATCGAATGTGAAGGGGCCGCTTCTATGAGATGTCCTAAGGGCTAAATATCTAGAGCATTCGATGAAACATCCAAGGCAGTCCAGGGCCAAAATGGACAACAACGAAAGAACCAATAATAGTGTGGAGATGAAGCTGCGTGAGTATTGTTGTCTAGTTATACGTAAAACGTCGAACAGTTCAAGGCATCACGTCCACTGGTTGACAAGTATATCCGATGATACTTTACTAAGGAAGGTTCAAGGTTAATCACCACCTATCCTGATGCAGTGGATTCTCAAAGTACTCTCAAATCTTCATCTAGGTACATTGTGTAATTTTTTTCGCCATATTGTATTCATGTGGGGGATTGTTGGATTAATAAAAAATTGTATTATTGGGTTAATAATCAAGAGCCCAATAATTATGTTTTATTTTGTTAATGAGAACAAAATTATGGTAAGTTAATTATGAATAGTCAATTAGGCTAAAGAAATCTCACATTGAGAAATTGAGACACTTATGGTTTGTTTATAATGAGATAGAAATCAATATAGTGTAGTTAAGTAAAAAAGATGGGTGCCCCTCGCGCGCCGTCCGTCCGCTCGGCTCGGCTCGTTTCGTCTCATCTCATTTCGACTCGACTCGTCGCGTCGCGTCGCGCGTGTCGCTGCCGCGAAGGCAGCCCTATCTTTTTACTACTCGGATTTCTGAAATGACTTTTCATCTACTTGACTTTTCATATTCTGG
Organism: Haberlea rhodopensis; assembly: GCA_907163345.1. Classification (NCBI taxonomy): domain Eukaryota; kingdom Viridiplantae; phylum Streptophyta; class Magnoliopsida; order Lamiales; family Gesneriaceae; genus Haberlea; species Haberlea rhodopensis. Next base: position 26,771 of record CAJQUN010001434.1, read on the forward strand.
ACTTTTCACCTACCTGCAGAATTGAAGTCAGATTTAAGTGTGAGACTTAAATCCATATTAATCTGATGTTAAGTGTTGAGACTTTTCATCTACCCCAGTAAACTTTACACTTAATTTCTGAGACCTTTGGAGTGGTCTGCTGCTCAGCTATATAAGCTGCATCAGCTCTACGTTTTCTTCATCCCGAATTGCATTTCATATCATATCATCTTATTTTGAGAGTACTACACACTGTTAAATGTTCGAGTGAGTCTGTCTGGGTTTTTGCTTCAATCCAAACAGAGGTGTTCGGGCGTTGTACCTGGAACTCTCTTGTCCAGGAGGCCAGAAGCTGTAAGCGGGCAATTTAGAGTTTACGGACACACGGTTTACTGTGGCCTCGTCCATTACTGATACTAAACAACAAAGCTTCTGCACAGTATAATTAAACTGTTGTTGTAAGTTTCTACTGTTTTTCAAGCATTTTATTTATAAGACAGTACTTGTGATATTTTGAGGTTTCGTCTACTTGAACAAAAGAGAAGAACCAACAGATGTTTTGTATGATCCTTCTTTTGAGTTCATTACGTTCGATATTCACACTTTATAATATAGTTCTCTTATTAAAAAGCCATTTGCCCCCATATGCCAGCTAAGATGAACTAATCTAAAAAATCATCCACGTATTGGTTGTAAAAATGTGAGTTATATTATAAATTCGAATACCTCTTTATCCCATTATATGTTTTTTGTCCAAAATAATTAGAATAGGTGCTCTTGATTTGATGTAGTAACAAATGAGTTGGGAATAATACCTACAAGGCTGTATTTTTGAATGGAATGGTTTGATTTATAAGAAATGATTTGAAATCTAATAATTTGAAATTTATGGATTTGAAATGACATATAGTTTGTTGTCATTTTAAATCCATCCAAAATGTAAATGAAATGCATTAGAAGATTTGAGTGAGGAATTTGAAATACGTGCATTTCGAATTCTTCAATCTTAACACAACCTAAAGGCTGAGAAAGCGATCAAAATATAGTTTCAGATAGCGTTCGGGGTTTGATTCTTAAGTTCAACATACAATAGCTTTTTCTGAATTAATTTTGCTCAAAGAATCACGCATTAACTTTATAAATTCTATGTCTTTGATATTATAATTTCAATAATTTAAAGAGTCATACTATTCGTAATTTAATAGGCGTTGGACACTTCTATGCTAATTTTGGCCCAATATGGATTGTGCAATAGCATAAACCCGTCATTCAGCCCAGTCCATTCTTGTTGGTATGTATCTAACTAGAGCTGTCAAAATAAATTGAGCACGTCGGGTTGACTCAAAACAACCCTTCAAATAGGCTGGTTGGGCTTAGGGTGTAAAACTAATCGAACATGTTCACGAACTTTTCAAGCCGACCGTAAATTTTTTGATTCGTATTCAAAATTCTCGAATTCGAGCCGAACTTGAACTTTTTTCGAGCCGAACTCGAGCTCAAATTACTTTATTCGATAGTTCGCAAGCCTCTCGCGACTTTAATATTTTAGTAACATAATATAAATATATTCGAACATTTCGGCTATTTACTTTCGAGCAACAGTTCGAATAGCTCGCGGATATATTCGAATATTTTCGAGCCGAACTCGAACTCGAACTTTGATTCGAGCAGAACTCGAGCCAAAACTTTAAACTATTTGAACTTCGAATCGAACTCGAGCTCGAATATAAATATTTCAAGCTAAATTCAAACTTTAATAAGATTTATTTAATAATTTGAATTCGAACTGCGAGTTGGGTCAATTAATTAATTTAATAATACAAGTTGAATTAATTAATTAAAATATGATTTATTAATAATTTTAATAATTAAAATCCAATAAAATAATATAATTTTTTATTTTTGGCTGATTGGCTCGCTTAACTCATAACCCGTCGTGTATTGGGTTGGGTAAGAGGTTTTTCAACTCGCCTGGAAGTGGGTCAAAATGGGCCAACCAGTTTGGATTGAGCAAGTTGACCCATTTTGACACCTCTATATGACTATATCTAACTAGCTTTTCAACCCGTGGGGGATATTTTTAATTTGAAATTATTTTCATTACCATTGATATTACCATCATCATCAGTAGGATTCTTCAAGACGAGTTTTTACACAACTCCATGCATAATTTAATGGTATTATCTATACCAGCGTCGGTACATACATTGCGTGTTTATACAGTCTGGTTTTTGAACAATGTATCTTTGCATTAATTCATGTAAAATTGGCATATGACTATCGTTCAGATGTATTGTAGTTATTATAAAATTATCAAGTGGTAAAATAATAATTATAAAATTGTCAGGTTACTAAAATCAATAGTGGTAATATTGACAATTAATAGCCATACAATTGGACCAAAATGGCCGGTCTAAGACCAATCTGAAGGTATTAGGGTTCTAGGTTCACACCCATTTTAGAGAGACTCGAATCCATTTTAGAAAGACCCGAGTTCGAATTAATACAAAATAACTAAATAAAGACTCGAGTATTGAGTCGAGGGATATCTATGTGAACATTAGTTTTAGTTGTATTGTCTTCCTTCGAAACTTGATAATTCCTTGTCAGCTTCTCCAACTACATCTTCCTCTGATGCTGTGGCGGACTTTGCTAACTACCCAATTATTCATCCAACCCAAAAAATGAAAAAAAAAAAAAAAACCTAATACATGTATCTATACGAAGTTAAAATACTTAAAAATAATCAGATTTTCCTATTATAAAGTCTATAAATACATAAAATGCGATACAACTTACATAAATTCTTAAACGCTACTTGTTTTACGTATAATTTACTTAACATCGAAACATAATATATATTAAAAATTTATACACACACCGCGTATACATGAGTATTAGTTTATACTTGGTCCAAATTTTTAATCTTTTCTCATATGAAATATCACAAAGGTTCTAAAAAATGCAAAGCGTGCTGAAGCATCGACATGATGTGCTAAGCTTTATAAGTTTAAGCGGTCTTAATCGAAGCTTAAGATAAAAAGATGTGTATTTTTAATATAATTTAAATATCTCGAGCTGAATCATAGGTATATGTAAAACTAATATTGGACTTACTAAAAGAACAATCTAAAAGTTGATTTTTGTAAAATTGAAACTGAAATTGAAAAGCTTGTGTTTTTTTAGCTCATTAAGCTCTCTTGGTACGATTAACCATAGATTTGACCACTTTTTTTTTTCTTTTATCGCTTTCGAACAAATTATTGTTTTTTAGTAGCATTTATAAGAGCTATATAAAACACAGGTACAGTTTGATATATTTATAAGAGCTATATAAATTATAATTTTTAAATATTCATCACTAACTTATTACATCTCATCAATTGTACCAAAAAGTAAGTGAGTGTAACTATATACACAAGTTTCAAGTAATGGGATAAAACTCATACTCTATTATTATTATTACTACTAGTTTTATATGGACCGCACAATACACTGTGCCAGTGATTTTATTTGCTATCTATAAAATAACGAAAGAGAGAGGTGATTGATTCAAATATAGTAGTTACGTACTTGGATATGTATATGACAAAACAGTAGTCGCAAATGTTGCATTGGATATGAAGTATGATAAGCGTAACCAACAACTAACAACAGAAACAACATAAATTAATGCAATTTACAACCTAACAATAATACTGTGCTGTGAGAAATTTGAATGAAATGACTCAAATGAGAAACCCAAAAGATCACAAAAATCTGCTGGACAAGATGTACCTAACATGTACAAAAATCACAAACTCTAAAAAAAAAAAAACAAGACAGGTCTGTTAAGATTAACTAAAGCAAAACATGTCGAAGCTAAACTTGACAAGTTGAAGTCTGAAACATAAGAAAGCAAAACGCCACCAAGCAGAATTTAAACTGACCAAGTTCGAAAGAAGCTTGTTTTGAGTGAAGAAAAACCACATATCTCGACAACAAAAAATCTAAGCCGAAGTAAATAAATAAAAGATACATAGCTCAAGCCTCAAAGAAGAAATCAAAGACCAAGTGTACGGCAGTATATATTCAACATTTTTTTAAGCACAGACATAAAAAATAGATGAGGTTGACACTTTCGCCTTCAAAGTATAAACAAATCATTGCATAACTAACAACCTTAACATATTTGGCCAAGAAGCTTAACAGCAATAGCTTGTGCCTTCAACCCTGCCCTCACAGTCTCATCCACATACACCAAAACCGCCTTCTCCCAACAAGAAATTGCTCGAAATCCAATTTATCATTACAAGATTATAAATCGAAATCTAAACTGCAATACCTCCAATTATCTAACTTGGTTCAAATTTACACTTAGTTATGGATTACCTAAATTCAAATCCAAATTATTTCCATTAGATAAATTTTTTATATATTTTTAAACTTATTATTTCTATTGGCATTTTCCAAATATATTTAAAATTAAACAAAATATCGAAACATTTCACCAATAAAACTCAATAATTAATCGAGATAAAAAAGAAAAAACTCCTTTGATGAGGTTTGTCGAGGATTCTTTAAATATGTTGGTCTGGTCTCGTTCTCAATTTCAGAATATGCACATGCAAAAACTACACCATGGACAAAATACATATCGCACAAATGACTAAGGTCACATAAGGACGGTTTTGAAAGGACACACGACGAAGGTCAGTTAAGTTAAATTGTTGACAAAGAAAGCACAAAAGTCGCACAAACCAACCTATGGGAGGAATGCGGCGCGGCCTGTAGACATGATCGGTTGTCGGAGGCAAGGTTGGATACGCACACATGCGTTCGCTTACAAAAAAGACCGAAAAACTTGACAAACCTAACAAGTAACACTCCAGAAAGGTCCGCTTGACTTAGCAAGAACAGAGATCCACTTTTGTAAAAGTATTTTAAAAAAAAAGGGGGAAAGCGGGAAAAAAATATGGTGAAGTTAACTGCTGCACTGTTTCTCACAACAGTGATCTTCGCCCACTTAGCTTTATGGGACTCGACTCGGGACATATTAATTTATCCCTTATCTGGTTCTAATGTTAGTTGATTGGAGTCGACCACTTGTTTCTCGTCCATGTGACATTTTCGTAATTGTGACACATGGAAGACGTTGTGTATTCCAATGACAGTTTATGGTAATGCTAATCGATAAGCTACATGACCTATTCGTTCAATTATCTCAAATGGTCCTAAGAATCGTGGTTTAGACTTGAACTGTTGGGCTAGTAGCTTTACCATTACAAGATCCCCTTCTCTTGAACTCGACCGCTCGTCGCTTAAGATTTGCCGACTTTTTCATCTTTTTGGCGGCGTTGTTCAAGGATGCTCGAGCCAAGTCAGTCTCCTCATGTATGGACTTGGCGAATGTGTATGTTGCGGGGCTGCTCCTGTGTAGCATGTGGCAATGTTATGCGGTGTCATCGGCTGTCTGCCTATGGCTAACTCAAATGGACTACGTCCAGTAGATTCGCTCCGCTGCAAATTATAAGAGAACTGTGCAGTGTCTAAGAGTTTCACCCAATCTCGCTGGTTGGCACTCACATAGTGTCGTAAGTATAATTCTAGTAGCGCATTCATCCGCTCAGTCTGCCCATCCATTTGCGGGTGGAAGCTCGTTGAGAATGCAAGGCCGGACCCCAAAAGCTTGAATAGCTCAGACCAAAACTTCCCCGTGAAGCGAGGGTCGCGATCACTCACAATGGTCTTCGGAATGCCCCAATGCTTGATCATGTTCTTAGTAAAAAGCTTGGATGTGTCAACGACAGTGATGTCTGTCGGTGAAGCAATAAAGATGGCATACTTAGAAAATCTGTCCACCACAACAATGATAGTCCAACGCCCTTCATACTTGGGTAGTGCCGTAATAAAGATGGCATACCTGGCTGGCTGCTGTTATTCCACCTTGTCTTGTTGGCACACAAGACAAGTCCTCACATAGACCTCCACATCATTGGCCAATAATAAGAATCCTCCATGAGTGTCATAGTGCGATGCATCCCCGAGTGGTCCACCCACTTTGAATCATGACACTCCTTGAGTATTTCGCAGCGCAAATTTCCCCACTTGGCACGAAGAGGCGATCTCCCTTCGTGAATAGCAAGCCATCTCGAATCCAAAAGCTTCGGGTTTTGCCTTCCCTAGCGAAGTCCATGATGTTCTTCACCATTGGATCTTGATCTAGTCCTTCCCGTATGCGATCCTTCAACATGCTTGCAGGTTGGCTTATGGCTGCAAGCTCCACCTTCCGGCTTAAGGCATCGGCTATACGATTTGTTACCCCCGGCTTGTACTCCAACGTATAGTCGAACTCTGCACAAATTCCTGCCATCTCGTTTGCTTCGGAGTGAGCTTCTTTTGCGTTTGGAAGTAGCTCATGGCAACATTGTCTGTCCGCACAATGAACTTGCTCCCAAGCAAGTAATGCCTCCATACTCGTAGATAGTGGACCATTGCAGTCATCTCCTTCTCATGGACGGTGTAGCGCCGCTCGGCATCATTCAACTTGCGGCTCTCAAAGGCAATGGGATGCCCATTTTGCATAAGAACACCCCCAATGGCGTAGTTCGAGGCATCGGTGTGCACCTCGTATGGCTTTGTGTGATCCGGCAGCGCTAAGACTGGTTGCTCCATCATCTTGCTCTTCAGCTCTTCAAATGCTTCCTGGCACTTTGGATCCCACTCCCACTTTTTGTTCTTCTTCAAGAGATTAGTGAGGGGTGTGGCAATGTTAGAATACCCCTGTATGTAGCGGCGGTAATAGTTGGCTAGCCCCAAAAAAGATCGGAGTTGGGGCACATTGATTGGAGCCTCCCAATCTTGTATGGCCTTCACTTTGGCATCCTCAATCATGATCCTCCCAGTCTTGATGTTGTGGCCCAAGAATGACACATCGTCTCGGGCAAAAGAGCACTTCTTCAACTTGATGTATAGCTTATTCACCCGAAGTGCCTGAAACACCTTTCTCAAATGTTCCACGTGCTCCCCCAAAGTGGATGGGTAGATAACAATATCATCAAGGTAAACAACCACAAATTTATCCAAGTAAGGGTGGAATACCTTGTTCATGAGGGTGCAAAATGTCGCCGGTGCATTGGTGAGGCCAAAAGGCATAACTAGAAATTTGTAAGACCCGTACCTCGTGACCATAGCGGTCTTTGGATCACCCCCTACGGCAATCCACACCTGCCAATATCCGGACCGCAAGTCAATCTTTGAGAACCACATGGCCCCTCCAAGCTGGTCGAACAATTCTTCAATGAGCGGTATCGGATACTTGTTCCGGATCGTCAACTTGTTCAAGGCCCGATAGTCCACGCACATGTGTAGAGATCCATCATGCTTCTTTTGAAAGAGCACTGGTTCACCATATTGGGACTTTGATGGCTGGATCATCCCCGCATCAAGTAGTTCCTTGAGTTGTTTCCGCGACTCCTCCAATTCGGGTGGTGCCATCTGATAGGGTGTGCGTGAGGGCGGGCTAGCATCCGACACTAGCTCGATCTTGTGGTCTACGTCCCTTCTTGGTGGTAGCTTCTTTGGGAGTTCCTTTGGCATGATGTCCTTGAAGTCCTCAAGCACGGCCTTGACTTCCACGAGCAACTCCCCCAAGCCCTCAGTCCTTGGCCCTTCGTCCATCTTAGGAACTATGGTGTAGGTCTCCTCACTACGCCTAAGCCCCTTTGCAAATTGAATGGACGACAACATGCTCAGCCCCTTGGCCTCCCTCTTGGCCGGTATAGTGCATGGAGTATTTGCATCAAGAATATATAAGGAATCAAAAAAGGGCAGAATGCAAGCTCGTACCTCATCGAGCCACTCCAACCCAAGCACCATGTCGTAATCGTCCATGGGCACCACTGTGTAGGAGACATACCCCTGCCATTCTCCTACCGTGGTCTTCACTCCCTTGGCAACCCCCGTAATTGGTTTGGCCTTTGCATTCACTGACTTGATTGATCCTCCGGTCGGAGTGATGGCAAGCCCAGCTTCTTTGCCGCCTCCTCCCGGATGAAGTTGTGTGTGGATCGCGTATCCACCAATGCCTTGACTCGTCGCCCCTTAACCAAGGCATCCACAAACATAGACCCACCCTTGGGTCCTTCGGCGTGATCCACCTTTGCCTTGACGGCATAAGGAGCCGTAGAGATCCAATATGTGTGCCCTCCTCCCGTGGCTCATCATCTTCGTCTGCAAGAGCTGCTAGCTTGTTTACTTTTTGGAAATTAGCCATGAAGTGGTCGGTCTTGTGACAAAGGAAGCAAGTTCGTTCCCGGTCATTGGACCTATTGGTTGATGGTCTTGGTGCATTGCCCATGTTGTAGGCTTGGCTTGTGTTGGAATGGTTGCCTCCCACACCTTTGCCCTTGTCATCCTCTTCCCTTTGTTGTTGCCATCGTTGGAGGGCCGCAACTCAATTAAGGCTCTCGGCATAAGCAATTGCCATAGCCAAATCCTGCACTTAACGGCGTTGGAGCTCTTGTTTTGCCCACGGCTTGAGTCCATCAAGGAAAGCGAAGAATGCCCCACGATCCGTCAACTCCGGGATCTCCAATATGATCTCTTGGAACTCCTTGATGTACTCTTTTATAGTTTTATTGTGTGTGAGCCGTCGTAGACATCCCCGAGCCTCATATTCCACATTCTCGGGGTAGAATTGTTGCTTGAGCTCAGCCTTGAAGTCTTCCCAGATATCCATGCGGCATGTGCCTCGCTCAATGTCAGCGTGTTGCCTCCTCCACCATAGAGTGGATGTGTCGGTCAAGAATAGGGCGCTATGCGAATCTTGGCCTCATTGTCCCGTACATTCGTGGCTACAAAGTATTGCTCCAAGTTCCATAGAAAGTTGTCAAGTTCCTTAGCATTGCGAGTCTCATTGTATGGTCTTGGCCTCGGAACATCGATCCTGGTTGGTGCCATGGCTACATGCTCCCCTGCATTGGCCATGACCATGTTGGCCTTGAGAGTTTTGAACTCTTCTTGCAAGGCCTCAATCATGCCCCTAAATTCATCGAATTGATTCTTCATATCAAACTGAAAGAGTTAATTTGTTGGAGTACCTGGCCTTGAAACTCATCCCCTGAGGAGTTCCCTTCAAGTTCCCTATCTTCTCGGCCATATCCTCAAAGGCTTGGGAGTGACCCGTCATGTATTGCTCCAGTCGGATCATCCAATCCTCCATGCCACCCATAAAGTCCACCGAGGGTTCCCTAGACTGGCCTCCGCCCTTCATCGGTGCCTTCTCTGGCTTCTCGGGTTGTTGGACCACCCCTGAGTCCGACATTCTTTCTTCTAGCAAACACCAACGAACAACCTTGAGTGCGGAAGCTTTAAGAGCCGACCTAGGCTCTGATACCACTTGTCACGGGATGAAAGCTTTCACCCAAACTTTCTCGTACCCATGCGGCACTTGACTAGTAACCCCCGCGTTGCTAGCAAGTCAGCCTTCCTCCTGAGTTGGTTGCTAAAGTGCTAGAAAGAGAAATAACACAAAGAGAGCTTGAGAGAATGCTTTGTATTGCTTGAATGCTTGATTGAAAACTTGATGGTTACAAATGAACTCCTACCCCTTATATATACAAGTCCACCTCCTCAATGGATGGTTGTGATCGATGTGATCTAATTGCTAGAAATGATCTTCTAGGATGTTCCACACATCTACAAGCTTCTACATACTTCTATTATGTATATTTCTATAAGGTTCTAGAATGGCCTACATATAAAAGAATATACAAGAGATGTCTAGAATCTTCCAAGGTGCTCCAAAGTGTTCTCCACGCTTCCGGTAGTTTCTGGACGTCCCATAGCCTCTCGATGTATGCCGAAATCTTCTAAAAAGTCGCGGGTCGTGACACTAGGCTGTCATGTCCCGGGCCATGTCTGTGCAAGCATAACTATATAATGGGCTCCTATAACAACTTAGTGACTATATATCCTTGTCCCACATGTGTAAAAATTGTATGTTTAAAATTGTTTATAAGATATTAGAATAGACTCATCTAGCAATTTGAGTTAACCATCTTCGAAAAAGAAGATAGATACGAAATAATTGTGATAGGAACTCATTGTGCAGTGGCGCTTGAGCGAGCCTGACCCAGGACATGACATCAGCCATGACCTCACTCTTGTCCATCAAATCTAACAATCACTAATTAGGTTTGTACTATTTCAATATTTCAATATATTAAACCAACCTCGAATATCATATCTCAGTCATGCATCGCACAGTAAGGCCCACCCTGTAGGTTTTTTATATGAAAAATAGCAGAGTGAGTTTTTAAGTTAATAAAAATTAGGGATAATTACATCTATAATCCACTGACTTTGAAAAATTACAAAGACCTCTCATCTAGTGAAACACCGTAACAAACAATTAACAGAACGTGAAATTTGATGTTTTTGCCCTCTTGTATATGTAATATAAAATTATCAAATTATTACAGATACACCATTATATTATATGTAATATGAAATTATCAAAATATTATATATATACCCCCTATACTATACTACACATTACATTTACAACCCCTACGTGTCGTATTATTTTTATAAATATTTTTAAACTATAAACTAGTTTTCATACTAATGGTAATATTTTATAACTACATATTTATAAAAATACGTTCAAAATTAACTAATTGGATTATTTTCATAGTATCATATCTTTTTTTGGTAATTATGATTATAAAAATGTCTTGTAATATCAAACACATCAACATCTTTAACATATTTAAAATAAATTTATCCAAATATTTTAATATCTTATTGTTAAAATAAGACTTCACGGCTTATGAATCGTTTAAAATAAGTTTAGCTAAATATCTTTTAGACAATTATATGTTTAGATGTTGAATATACATGATATGTTTTAGGTTATGATCTTTAATGACAATCTATGTTTTATCGAATCGATTTGTTCGATTTAATGTAAAAATCGGTTAGTTCGATTAGCTGAAAAAAATTCGATCGGTTCAGTTTTTACAAATTTGGTTCGATTTTGACCGAATGTTCATCTCTAGTTGACCTCATATTTGGGTAGTTTGTTTTTAAATTTTAGATTTTTATCCTGCTCTCAAATTATTCATATGTTATTTACATTTTAAATCATTTATTGAAAGTACGATGATTATATATTATGAAGTTTTTCTGGTATTTTTTGGCGAACCAATATTTATTGACGCCAAGTCCGAAAATGACAATCGAACATATCATTGTTTAGTTTGACTTTCAATTTGATTTAATTCAAGATATTACAAAATGTCGTTATTTCTAACAAAAGTTTTTAAATGATATATATATATATATATATATATATTGAATTTTTATGGTATGTATTGATATTTTACAAAATTGAATAAAAATGATTAAAAATTATTCTTATTAGGAAAAAAGGTTTAATTAAGTAATAATTATATTTGAAATATAAAATAATTGTACGGTCACACCACTAAAAATGTCCTAATTATCAAGAACCCCCTATAAAAATTTAGGTCAAAATAGATGTCTAAGTTGACCAGGAGCAATTTGAGGCTTTTCATTAAATATTATGGGAGGTTTCTGTAACGGCCGTCTATGTTACTAACGACAAGACTTGTCTGTAATGTTTAACCTAACTTGATGAGAGGTTTCTGTAATTTTTCAAACCATATGGGAAGTTTCTGTAATCACATCAAAGTCGAGGGGGTGTAGATGCAGTTATCCCTAAAAATTATAAGGATTTTTTTAATGCTTTGGGAGTAGGGATGACAATGGGACGAGTCCAGACCCGGACCCGCATTGTACCTGACCCGCCGGGGTGGGTCTGGACCCGCTTCAACCGGGTTTGGAAGCGGGGCGGGGCGGGTCCTGGGATTGGGCGAACCCGCCCCGGACCCGCCCCGCTATACATTTTAAATTTATTGAATATACATTTTACTTCTTTGATTGAACAATAAAGTTACATTATTTAATTTTATATCAAAATTCATGTGTTAATGTGAAAGAAGTTGGACATTTTGAAGGAAATGAGAGCAAATTAATAAATATTTAGTAGCTTAAAGATAGTTTTACAATGATTATTATACATATTTACTAGAGAGAACATAAAATTTAATCACAAAATTCAACTTTTGTGTTTCAAAAATGATTTCTAGCTAAATATTTTTTTAAAATAAAAATAAAATAAAAAAATGTAATCGGGGCGGGGCGGGTCTAACCCGCCGGGTTCGCGGGTCTAAGCGGGGCGGGGCGGGTCCGGGTTTTATGTGTGGCGGGGCGGGTCCGGGGATTGGTCAAACCCGTCCAAACCCGCCCCGTTGCCATCCCTATTTGGGAGTGCTATAGCCAACAGTTCTTCTGTGCACTCATGAATGGAGGTGCATTCATCTACCGTCTAAGGCATACTAAGCTTAACTCTTGGCATACATGCAGTGCATCCCTCATGTCCACCTGTCACTTAATACATGGCTTTATGCCGCTAATGCATAGGGAAATAAAATTATATCTCTACTAACAGTTATAGTTTTTGGAAGAGTGGTAATCGTTTGATCATAACAAACGTGAATTTTAACGAGTTTTCCATAATTTCCTAAAAAAAGATTGCAATTTACTCAAAACTAAAATCAAAACATGAAGGAAGAACAGTCGTTTTGGTTTTTACCATAAATTGTCGTAATAAATAATATTTAATATATAAAAAAATTATTGAAGACCAAATACAAGAACACACAATAATTATACATAAATATTATCTTTCATTATCATACAAATAAGATGTAGCCAATTTGTTTGCTTCAGTGTTTCACAAATAAAATTGAAGTAAGAAGTCAAGAAAGTCTTGAACTATTTCATCGAATCCATAGCATATCTCTTCAACTTGTCATTGTAATCCACATAATAAAGACCAAATCTTGAATTAAATCCAGCTCCCCATTCCCAATTATCAAGCAAGGACCATACGAAATATCCTCTAACATTGCAGCCATCTTCTGTAGAATCATATCTTAGTACTTAATTATACAAATAACAACGATGTTGTCAACAAAATACATTGAAAAATAGTATGTATGTTCTTTTTGGGATAAAATGAACTTACTTGATTGCGGCTAACAAGTTTACTAGATAGTCATTATGGTACTTAATCGTCTTCTCATCCTTGAGAGCATCCTTAATGGACATAATGGGTTGTTTGCATCATCCATGCCTTCAAAAAGTGTATGATACTAATATCACAAATATATTAATCAGGTTTTTTTTTGTTGGAAACTAGCTCCGATACCAGATGTTGGAAGTGTGATCGGTATATAGATATAAACTTTAATATGAAAATTGAAGAAATATATAAAACCTGAAATTTTCTGAGAACTCTAAATTTTATTTATTATTCCTTCTTCTTTGGATTTTCGAGTTGGATGCTTCAAATGTTGTCCACGCCATTCATAATCGGTCTCAACACACCTTGGATGCTCCGCTCATTGACATCAAACTCTACGAGCAACAAATCTCTAATGCCAGTTTCACACACTGTCTGAGAACACATAATGGTTCTGCGCATATTTTAGCAACTAATGTACTTAGTTTTGGTCATGCTCTTGATTTTGTGGATGCAATTCCACATTGTATACAACATGCTGTAAATCTTGACAACTCTTTTGTGATTTGTTAATGGAATAGATTGTGAAGGTTTGAACAAAAAAAAAAAGTACCCCAACCCAACTTATAATATCAATCCACAATCCTCGTTGATGAAACAAAAATCGGATTTAATGAAGAAAATTATTCAACATTAATTAAAATGCCTAAATTTATATATATGTTCAATTTAAACTTATATAATACTATTTGATTGGAAATGAGATTGGTACGAAATATATTATTGAGAAAATATTGAAAATTTTGTAGTAGCCATTACTCCAAAATTTTCAAATAATTTATCTTGAGGTAGTTTTTATTTTATTTTTTACAACCAACTTTCTTATAATATATGCCAAATAGTATTTCACTACTATTATTATTATTTTGTGAATAAATCTTAAACACTATTTTTATTTATTTTTAAATATTTTATTGATTAATTATTTAAAAAAATCGATTTCACACTATCAAATCATAATCATATCATATCATATCTTGGATAATATCTACACACAATCATTCTTTAATTTATATTTTAATTTAAAAGATATCATTATTTGATTTGTATTTTAATTTAGAAGATAGGATCACAATCTGCGAGTTTTATTGATCCATCTCACCCAATTTTTGTTTGTCATCTCTGGAAACCTCTGACCTTAAAGAGGCTCCTAGAATTTGGTATACTGCTCTCAGTGACACTCTCTTATAGCTTAGTCTTTCTTAGACAATGTCTGACACCTCTTTATTTGTCGATCTCTTGTCATCTATGTTCTTGTTTATGTAGATGATATTATCGTCACGGGTAGTGACACCTCTGTGTCCACTTTAATCAAACAGCTAGGTACTATATTTGCGGTCAAATATCTTGGTCCTCTGACATACTTTCTCGGTGTTGAGGTCCTTCGGTGCGAGGAAGGTTTATTCTTATGTCAACACAAGTACATTCTTGACATTCTTCGACGTCATAAGATGGATGGTGCTAAACCTTAGCAACCCCAATGGCCTCTAATCCATCTGCTCCGTCTTCCTCTCAAAATGACGATTTACTCAGTATCGTCAAATCATTGGTGCTCTCAATATCTGACCTTGACACGTCTTGATATTGCCTTCTCCGTCAATCGCATGGCTTAATGCATGGCCTCTCCTGATGACAATAGTTGGGTGGCTCTTAAAAGAATTCTACGCTATCTCAAAGGGACACTTCAACATGGCCTACTTTTACGTTCTACCATATCCTCTGAATTACGCGTCTTCTCTGATGCTGATTATGCTGGAGATACTCTGCATGGCACCTCCACCACTGCATACACCATATTCCTAGGCTCGAATCCCATCTCTTGGAGTTCTTGAAAACAGCTCGTTGTGTGTCGCTCCTCGACAGAATCTGAGTATCGTGCATTGGCTTGCACCTCTACATAAGTTAGATGGTTACAATGTCTTTTTTCTGGAAATTGGTTATTCCATTAAGAGTGCTCCACAAATACAATGTGGCAACCTTGGTGCCATTCGCCTTTCACTTCATCCAGTGCAACACACTCGAATGAAGCATACATCTTTGATCTTCACTTTATACGATATATTGTTCACAAGGGATTACTCTCTGTCTCCTACGTCAACACACTTGATCAACTGACCGACATCCTTACTAAACAGCTTGCATGCACACGCTTTCAACTATTACGTTCCAAAATATTCTTTGCCAATGGCACGTCAATTTTGCAGAGGTGTATCAAATCATATCATGGATAATATCTACACACAATCATTCTTTGATTTGTACTTTAATTTAGAAGACATCATTCTTTGATTTTTATTTTAATTTAGAAGATAAGATCACAATCTGTACATAAAAGATATTTCTCATTCCATAAATCATCACTCTTATATTTCTTATACACCCTCATCTCAACAGAAAAAATCAAACTCCGTCCCTTTAGAAAACCTAAAACAAACAATCTATAAAGAACCTGGTTTTGTTCATAGTTATTTTTTCCCCTAAAATCAAATAAATTGAAATAACACGGAATTTTTTCTGTTATATATTTTGTATTAAAAAACTCAAATATATGTCATGTGCAACCACAAGTAGCGAATAAATTTGGCAATCCAAATAGATACAACAATCAAATTTTTAATCCCAATGAATTAAGATAGACTAAATGAATAAAAAAATCAAGCCTGGTCGATATCGCAAACTTACCGCATCATTTTCCTAGTTTGAGATAAGCTGCAATATATATCACTGATGATACATACATATAAACTAAAATCGATTCACTTATATATAAGCACCAAGATTAGTAATTTCTTAGGGTTTTTCATTTTAATTATGAACTATGTAAATGGTCAAATTGCAATTAAAAAAAATATATGCAAATTAGGAGGGCAAATTATAAAAGTTTTGATTTTGATTTTCTAATTTATCTCTTTGTCCCTTTCGGCCGAAGAAGACATAGTTCACAGTTACATACAAATGGATGAATGCAGATATTCTGAGATAAAGAAGCTCTTGAAAAAGATCGACGTATGTGCATAACCTTACATGATTCTTTCCTTTGTTCTTGTGGCCTACCTAAATCTATTGAGATTATAGACTTTGTTATTGTTGTTGTCGTACTCTATCTATCCCTTTATTTAATATTACATTTGCTACAATCTGCAATTTTTTCAATCTAACGACTAAGTTAATATATTGATTGTTCTCAATTTTTCTAGAACATATTCTAACTCTCAACGAATTCCTAGATTTTTAGGTGTGATGTGGATTGTAATTCTTTCTACTTCTCGAGGCATAATGACAGACAATTTTCAGATCTTACTTTATGAAATATAGTTTAATATCGTTAAAATATTTAAGATAAATAATCTCAATTATATATATATATATATATATATATATATATATATATATATATATATATATATATATATATATATATATATTAAAGTTTATCAAGGTGATCAATTAATCACCGGGACAAGAAGTATATATGAAAGACAATATTACAGTTGTTTCCCCTATAGAAAAACTTTATTATACTTGCGATCTCTAGTTGAATAATAACAGACAACTTCAGCTCTGCTTGAAACAGATTTTATAGTACATAAACACAAAGTTCATATATAATCATTTCATTAATAATTTTCAAATATATTGAACAATTTCTAGCATTTATTAATCCATATTAAGCGTAGCATGATTAAAAGCGTAAATGCAGAAACCGTAAATACAAAAAAAACACTTCTTGTATAGAATAACTGCATTACCACACAATTCTCTCTAGTTTGTAATAGATATAGGAAGTATAATAATGGCATACATTATGATTTGACATTAAAATAAGCAGAATGTAGATGTTATTTTTTAAATTAGAGATGTAGAATTATTTATTGTTCAAATTAGATGAGGTCTATAGATAATTCACCGTAACTATCTTTATTTTGTCCATATAGGATCGCTCCTCTACCTGTGGCTTCATCATCAAGCCCAACCCAATTACGAGTAGCAGTTCAATGTTGGGTTAATGGACCAAACGAGAAAGCTGGACCCATAAATTTTAGTGGGCTCGATTCTGTAAGCGGCCTAATCCAGAAACAACTGTATTTTCACTAGGAATGGCAATGGGACGGGTCCAAACCCGAACCCGCATTGAACCAGTCCCGCTGGGCGGATTTGGACCAACTTCAATCGGGTTTGAAAGTCGGACGGACGGGTCCTGGGATTGGCCGAACCCGCCCCGCTATACATTTTTAATTTATTGAATATACATTTTACTTCTTTGATTGAACAATAAAGAAGCATTATTTAATTTTATATCAAAATTCATGTGTTCATGTTAAAGAAGTTGGATATTTTGAAGGAAATGTGAGCAAATTAATAAATATTTAGTAGTTTAAAGATAGTTTTACAATGCTTATTATAAATATTTACTAGAGAGAACATAAAATTTAATCACAAAACTCAACTTTTGTGTTTCAAATTGATTTCTAGCTAAATATTTTTTAACAAGAAAAAATAAAATAAAATGGAACCGGGGCAGGGTAGAAAAACCCAACGGGTTCGCAGGTCTAAACGAGGCGGGACGATCCGAGTTTTATATGTAGCTGAACGTGTCCTAAGATTGGTCAAAACTCGCCCCGCCCCCCGTTGCCATCCTAATTTTCACGGTTTTGTTTACCAAATTCAAGAAATGCACTGGAAATAGGGCCGACCCGAAAATGCGACACGAAGACGACGAGGAGCCACCTCTCGCCGTTTCTATAAACGATGCCGTTGATGACTATGTTACATCGCAGGCTCCCGATCAGATCCTTCGGATGGATGTCCCCGAAGCTCCGGTGGTCGGAGTCACCGTCATTACAGGCTATCTCGGCGCCGGGAAATCTACGGTAGAGAAATTAAATTGGAGGAAATTAGTGTTATAACCTAAGACTACTAATATATCCATAGAAAAATTAGCAGGAATGTATGAATGCGAGTTCCAGGAAATGCTCAATACTTGCTTGTTATTTGATCAACTCCAGATGCTAACTAGATTTGAGCTAAGCTTGAGTCTTCAATTTCTCTTGTATTGTCTTATTTGTTGCTGTTTTATATCATCTCGTAAATAATATGCAATATGTTTAAATTTTGAAGTTTAACTTGCACTATTTTAATTGTTTTTGCCACTTCTGAAGAATTCTTGAGGGAAATTGATCCATCGGGGCGCCATTTCCTGCTCTCCCGAATTACCTGCGCCAAAAACCCCTTACGCCCAATCTGGCGTAGGGTTAATGTATTATTTATTTATTTATTAACGATAATAAATTATTATAAATAGTTCAATTTAATAAATAAACAATGTAATACTTAAATATAATTTATAAAGATATAATTTTTTTGGTTTTTATATATTACTAAAAATATTATTATAATTTTATAATACATATATTAATAATTTACATTAAACATATATTAATAATATAGTATTAATTCAAAAGAATTAATGTAAATAAAATAAAATAAAAATATTTTTTTTTAGAGTAAGTTTTGAACTAGATTAGTTGAATATGAATATTGTATTTGGTGCAGAGATTGAGCTATTTTAGTGCTAAACTTTCACAAAAATAGAGTCATGGGTTAGATGACCTGAGATTGGATTGAATCATGCGATTCATTGTAGTCATTAATGAGTAAAAGATTTTTGCTGTTACAGTTAGAAAATCGCACAATAGTACGAGGGCATTACTTACTGTTATGTTCAGTTATGTATTCTAAACTCGATGTGATTCAACTTCATGCTTTCCTTTCCTTGTAGTTGGTGAACCATATATTGAATGGACAGCATGGGAAAAGAATTGCAGTTATACTGAATGAGTTTGGGGAAGAGATAGGAGTGGAGAGAGCAATGATTAACGAAGGAGAGGGTGGGGCACTTGTGGAGGAGTGGGTTGAGCTTGCAAATGGGTGCATTTGCTGCACTGTAAAGCATAGCTTGGTTCAGGCTTTAGAGCAACTTGTGGAGAGAAAAGAAAGGTTTAATTTTCTTTTCTATGTTTTGGTTTTTCATTGATTATTTGCAACCTAGTGGGTTGGTTATTAGATGGTAATTTGATGATGAAATGCATTATCATGTGTAATGTATATTTTTTGATAATATTGCAATGTTCATTTCGTCTGAAAAAAAATTTATTCTTCATAGCAAGTGTAGCATTTCCTTTGATTACTTATATTTCTTCCGAAGCTCCCAGTTGCTTCTCTATATGTTTTTGATATTATATGACTTCTGAAGTTAAATCAAGAATATGAGGTGGTCACATGTATTCCATTGGAATGCTCTTATTTGCGGTTTCAACAGTAATCACAATGATAGCTAACATATAAGTCCAGGAAAGATATCGTAGACTACAATTTGATTAAGCAAGTTATGCGAGGACATGCTTGTGCATATATATGCTGCAATCAGAAACTTTTTGCTTAGTTTCTTGCACCATGTGAGTTATGCCTTTGATGTTTTATTACAAGCTTGACTGAAGGGAGCTCAATACTACTGCACTTGTCTCATTGAAATGAAGATTAGTAATTGATGTGATGTGTGCTTATAGTGACTGGCCTTTGTAGCTATGATCCAAGTTCTCGAAAAATTTCCCAAGGAAACATTTCTCCGAAACTGAAATATAGTCATAGCCTGTAGAAGAGTTTAGTGGTGGTAGATCACTGATACTATGGACTCTCTTAATGAAGCACACGTGTATGAAATGGAGATAGAAGCAAGAAGGTGGAAAGAAAGGCAGAAGAAGTAAGAAGTTATAGCAGGTGACTTGGAAGTACCTAAGGCAACAGACAAGAGAGTGAATAAATATCATAAATGCTTAAGGGACTATGTGGTGTGAGTAGTGGATTAATTAGTTTTGTTAGTATACGATAGCTATGAAGAGGAGTGTGTGAGTTGTGCAGTTAGACGGGAAGTTTACCTATAAATAGGACAGTTAGATGACAATTGTACTCAAGTTCATAGTTAATAAAAAAGTTCCTTTTCTCTTCCAAATTTCTTCCCTTCACCCTCTTATTATTAGGAGGTTGGCCTTCCTCGAAAAGCTCCTCTATCATTTGGTGCTCTCGTTCTTGTGCGATTGTGCTCTGTTCTTCACCGACTGTGCGTCGTTCACCGCAGCAGTGTTTAAGTGAAGATTAAGCGGCTGAATTTTTCTCACAGGATCGTTGCGAGCTTTCAAATTCACGTCTCGTAATTTGACGACAGAACAGGCATGCCAGAGTTTACTGTCTGGGAATTCAGATCGTATCATTCTTCGGTCACTTGTTCGGCTTGCAATTCAGCTTTAAGTTTTATTTGCGGCGATTGTGTTGCTGATTAAATTTTGTGTTCGGTCCTTTCCAGAATTTTGATTGCGGAAGCTACGGCTATACAAGTTTGGATATCCAGATTAGGACCTCTCGTTGCTTCAACACGTAGTGATCAATGCTCATGCTGCTTAATTTCTGAAATTGATTTCAGAAAACACATTGATTTCAAGCTACGACAGTACATTGACAAAATTTTATTGATCATGTCAACGCTTGAAGGCAGATATTAGGAGTGCAGCTTGTACTGTTTTTTTGTGTTTGATTGTACTGTTTTAAAAAAAAAGGTTGAATTTAATTGAAGAAGACGTCATCCAGATATTGATTCAAGAAAGCTAGATGCTTAATCAGCGTGCATCAACAGCTAGCTTCTCACACCATCAGTATGGGTCTTATCTCCATTTTTATGAAGGATGTTGCCATGAGATTTCAGACATTGGATGCGAAGATCGGCCATTCCTTACAAATGCACACCTCTTCCTCATGCAGAATTTTCACCACAATCTCCACATCATCAGATTATGTCCATGGCAGAAGCTACGAAGCCCATGGCAACCAGTGTGCGGCAAGTTAATTTTGAATGTATTCTCTCCAACCTCACATCGATTCGGTTGCCGGTACTTCATCAGTTTCCTCAGCAACATTGTAGCAATCCACCAGCTGTACAAGTTTGGATATCCAGATTAGGACCTCTCGTTGCTTCAACACGTAGTGATCAATGCACATGCTGCTTAATTTCTGAAATTGATTTCAGAAAAACATTGATTTCAATCTACGACAGTACGTTGAATTCAAATTTTATTGATCATGTCAACACTTGAAGGCAGATATTAGGAGTGCAGCTTGTACTGTTTTTTTGTGTTTGATTGTATTGTTTTATGTTAAAAAAGGTTGAATTTAATTGAAGAAGAGGTCATCCAGATATTGATTCAAGAAAGCTATATGCTTAATCAACGTGCATCAACAGCTAGGGGGTCTTATCTCCATTTCTATGAAGGATGTTGCCATGAGATTTCAGACATTGGATGCGAAGATCGGCCATTCCTTACAACGCACACCTCATCCTCACACAGAATTTTCACCACAATCTTCACATCATCAGATTAAATCCATGGCAGAAGCTACGAAGCCCATTGCAACCAGTGTGCGGCAAGTTAATTTTGAAGGTATTCTCTCCAACCTCACATCGATTCAAGCAAATAATGCCATCGTCAAAGGACATTTGATATCGATGCGTCATCACATTCTCGAGATAAAGGCAATGATGTCAGACTGCTTCAATGTTGCCGAGGAAACTGATGAAGTACCATCAACCGAATCTGAACCAAGTACTCTGCGGTCAGTGAGATGCTTGAAGATTTTATTCCTTGTTCTGAATCTGTTAAGGGAGATTGTGTGCCTATTGTATGAGACAAGCTGCCAACCAACGCTGCTGAGGCACCCATTGAAGGATCTAAACCCGAATTTACTGCTGAATGCTCCATCCCAAATTATCCAGTGGAAGGCATAATTCTTGGATCAAAGGATGATTGGAGCAGCATTGATACATAATTCTTGGATCAAAGGATGATTGGAGCAACATTGATCCGAGCTCAGATTTTGATAATGTGCGACCGTCGATGTGTTGTGATAGATCTGTAATGAAACATTGGGGATCTAAGCAATTTGGGAACAATAAGAGTGCCTTTACTGCGGCAGTGCAGAAGCTAGGGCGATAATTGGGATAGGTCCTAAGAATTATGATCTGATGCTTATTCTTCAATGGGGCATTCGAGATTCGGTGGGCCAGAATACCTCATTCTTGCGTGACCTGTGGCTCAAGCATTTGTATTCCAAGGAAAAGTTTTGGATTAGCTTTCTGTTATGAGCAGAAAATTATACAGCCAGCAAACAAGCAACAGTAGCAAGAAACTATCAAAAATGCTGAAATGGTAACTTGTATTGACTTCTGGAAAATAACAGAGAACTACAAATCAAAGGAAATGCAAGAAGAAAAACCCTCACAGCTCACTATTACTCAAGAGAGAATAATTCTCTCTTGCCCCAAGCCACTGCTTGCCCACTCAAAACTAATTTCTGATTTGACATGTCTATTCCCTCCCCCTCTTTTTATTCCCTCATCTTCTCTCTCCTTAACTAACTTCTCTCACCCCACATTTTGATGCCCTCTTCTCTGATAAACTTTGTTACTTGTGGGCTTGCTTTGTTGGATATATCTTGTTGGGCTTGTAGCCTCTTTGTTTGGGCCGTGTAAACTTTCTCCTGTAACAACATCTTCCCTCCCATGATTAGCCTTGTCCTCAACGTTAAAGTTAGGGAACTGTTTCAGCATTTCCACCTTGTCCTCCCATGATGCCTCCTCCTTCGGTTTCTGATCCCATTGTATCAGCACTTGATGAATTTTGCATTCCCTTTAGTTACAATCCTGCTGCGCAGCACTTGTTGTGGATTAAGATCTTCCTCCAATCCACTTCCAGCTCTTTTGGTACCTGCTGGTTGATCATACAGCTCCCTCGTGCCTTCTTGAGTTGAGATGCGTGAAACACCGGATGTATTCTGGTGCCTTCAGGCAGTTTCAACTTGTAATCCACCTTTCCCTCCCTTTGTATGATCTGAAATGGCCCAAAAACCTTGCTGCCACCTTTTGATTCACCCTTTTCGCTACTGAAACTTGTCTATGTGGCCGTAGCTTAACAAACACCCACTCCTCCAGCTCATACGCACATCCCTTCTTTTAGCGTTTGCATATTTTGTCACCCTCTGTTGAGCACCTTGCAGGTTGTATTTTAGTTGTCTAAGGATCTCATCTCTGTCCCCTAGCTCTCGTCCCACCACTTCTACCTTTATCTCTGCTGGAAGATATTGAATTAATTGGTTGGGATCTCCCATACACAACCTCGTAAGTAGTAGTTTTAGTAGCTGAATGAAAGCTTGTATTATACCAGTACTCCGCCCAATGCACCCAATCGCCCCATAATCTTGGTTGTTCCGAAGCAAAGCATCTAAGGTAAGTTTCCAAGCAACAGTTCAACACATCCGATTGTCCATCTATCCGTTAAGTCCGATAATATCAAAGGAGATCACGATAAATCAGGAGATAGAGTTTTTAAAAAGGTTCACACGTGTAAAATACCTAAGCAAAAGGGGAGAAGATTTGTCGTTAATAGGACTGGTTATTTTCTTATTTTTGTTAGGATTGGTTATTTTATTATTTTATTAGGATTGGTAATCATTTAGAAGCTTATCTTATGATAATAAGTTATCTAGTAGGAGTCTTTATTTTTCAGAATTTTGGTTTCTTAGTTGTATAAATATTGGATGCTTGGTTATGGGAAATAAGAAATTAGTTTTGGTTCCAACTATTTGCTTCAAAACTCTATTACTCTCTGTTTCTTACAACCTTTTTGATTCTTCATTCCTTCGAAACAAGATTGCAAACATAGGGAAGTCTGAAAAGTGTCCGGGCAAACATCGAGAACACTAAATTATCACCCGTCGCCCCATAACTAGATCCTGCACCCGTAACACCGTCTCCGGGTGATAGGATGACTCATTTTCAAAATGGTGCCCTGTAATCGGAAATTTTCCCTCCGGAAGTTACTCATAAAGGCTGAATCTCGATCACTAACGATCGATCGAGGAACTCCATGATGTTTCACTAATTCTTTTGCAAATAATTCAGCTACTGTCTTGTCTGAGTAGGGATGTTTAATCAAAATAAAATGTGCGTATTTTGATAAACGGTCCACTACTACTAGATCCGCATCATACCTTCTTGACTTGGGAAGTCCCGTGATAAAATCCATAGCTATATCCTCCCAAATAGCTTCTAGAATAGGTAATGGCTGTAGTAACCCGGCTGGAAGGGGACGGTCGGCAACCCAAAATTCACTTGGCATGAGAGAGTTTGACAGATTTATCATTACTTCGGGACTGATGGATTTGCCCTTGATTGGAAGAAAATATACATGGTATAGGCCTGACGGGACGTGCGTTAGTCTGTTGGATCGATTTCTTTTATCGAATGGATGGATGGATGCGGGAATGGCCAAATCTAACTCAATGGGGCCTCAAAAGAACTGTCTCAAATCATTGTGCAATTGTTCTCAAGAACCACATAAGGGATTGGGGATCGAAACCATTTCGGAGTTTAGATCCTTGGATAAAACATGCACAATTTCAGACTTTTGTGGAACAACAATGGCTCAACTATCAGATTGAAGGATGGGGTGCATATATTCTGAAAGAAAATTTTAAACGGTTGAAACTGAGCCTCAAAATATGGAACAAGGAAGTGTTTGGCTCATTGGATGGAAAGATTGAGGAAACTAAGGAAATGATTAGCAAGTGGGATGACCTGGCGGAGGTCAGAGAATTGTCGACAGAGGAGAATCAGATTCGGCAGAACGAGGTGAGCGAATTACAGACTCAGTTAGGGATGAAAGACACCCTATTATATCAGAAGGCAAGAATAAAATGGATTCGGGAAGGGGATGTGAATTCAAGCTTTTTCCATAAAGTGGTTAATCGGAGGCGGAAGAGGAATGAGATTGTAGGATTGTACATAAATGGTCAATGGAAGGACGATGTACAGGGAATTAAGGAAGGGGTTCACGATCATTTCTCTAAGCAGTTTGCTAGGAGAGAATGGAGGAGACCACTTATCACGGGGGTCCAGTCGATCATATCACACCGAACGAGAACATTCAACTCACATCAAATTTCTCAGAGGACGAAATAAAGAGCGCGGTTTGGGATTGCGACAGCACAAAAAGTCCGGGGCCTGACGGATTCAATTTTAGATTCATTAAGCACTTTTGGGAGGTACTAAAGGATGACCTCATGATTTTCTTCCAACAATTTCAAAAAAAAATTAAAAGTTGATTAAGGGGGGAAATCCGTCCTTTATTGTGCTAATCCCAAAGAAAGACAATCCCAATAAATTGGAGGAATTTCGACTGATAGCACTCATTGGATGTGTATACAAAGTTCTATCGAAGGTCCTTGCGACCCGCCCGAGTAAAGTTCTTGACAGGATTATTTCTCAATCCTAGTCCGCGTTTATTGGACAGAGACACATTCTAGATGGGATTCTGATTGTCAACGAGTTGGTAGATGAGATGAAGAGGAATAAGAAAAAAGGAATGATTTTCAAGGTGGATTTTGAGAAGGCTTACGATTCGGTGGATTGGAACTTCCTACAACATGTAATGACATTGATGAATTTTGATACCAAATGGACACAATGGATAATGGAGTGCATTTCAAGTGCCACATCGTCTGTTTTGATTAATGGGAGCCCCACAAAGGAATTTAAGCTACACAGAGGATTAAGGCAAGGAGATCCATTATCTCCTTTTTTGTTCGTAATTGTGGTGGAATCCCTCAGTAGACTGGTTGAAAAGGCAATACAGGTTCAGTTAATATCACCTCTATAAGATAGAATAATGATATCACATCTTCAATTTGCAGATGATACATTGTTTGTCGGTGAGGCGACAGAGAACAATGCCTTATTCAACGGAATTTTAAGCAATTTTGAATTGCTTTCTGGGCTGCGAATCAACTTTCATAAAAGTCAGTTAATGGGGATTAATGTGGACGAGGATTCGATTGTCAGCCTAGCAGAAATTTTGCGGTGTAAGGTGGGTCGATTACCATGCACATATCTAGGGTTACCAATTGGGGTGAATTCAAAGAATAAAGGTACTTGGAATCCGGTGATTGATAAATACAGGAAAAGATTGGCTGCATGGGAAGATAAAAGTCTGTCTCTGGGAGGACGATTGATTTTGCTCAATGCTGTGCTAACTTCCTTACCGATCTACTATTTCTCCTTTTATCGAGCTCCGAAGAACATACTCGCCAAATTACAGTCTATTCAGACTGCTTTCTTATGGGGTGGGGAGAGTTGCCGGAAAGTAGCCTGGGTCAAATGGACAGAGATTTGCAAAAAGCAAAGCCGAAGGGGGGGTTGGGGGTTCGAAATTTGGATCATTTCAATAAATCACTTTTGGGGAAATGGGGTTGGGGGATTTTACAAAATGAAAGTTCTTTATGGTGGAAGGTCATTTCCTAGATTAGCGTTGTTAGCTCGAGATAAAGATATTCTTATAGCTCATATGGGGGTCTGGGTGGATGGGTTGTGGGAGTGGCGTTGGGATTGGCGAAGAGAGTTATTGGACAGGGAAATTGCTTTACTTCATGATTTAGTTTCTTTGTTGGACATGTCTCTTTTGACATAGGGACAAGAGGATTTGTGGATCTAGCAATTGGACGAATCCAACCGATACTCCGTTCAATCAGCATATGCCACAAATTTGGAGGACACACCAATTGATGTAAATTTATCGGAGACATATGATTCGATTTGGAACACTTTGGCACCTTCCAAGGTTGCGGCATTTACATGGAGGGTGATTCGAGACCAAATACCAACAAGATCAAATCTCCGCAAAAGAAACATACTCACGGGAGCCGAAGCTGCGAATTGCGCGACATGCCTCTTAACGGAGGAGACAACTCAGCACCTGATTCTCTGCTGCTCGGAGTCATATGCCTTATGGATGAGATGCTATCGTTGGCTGGGATTCTTTACGGTATTGTCTTCGGAGACAGTGCCCCATCATCTGCATCACCAAGGGTTATGGGCAAGAAAAAAGGGGAGAAAAGCTTGGATGACAATATGGAGCACAGTGATCTGGACGATATGGCTACATCGAAACAATTTGTGTTTCCAAGGCACAGAGAACAAGGAGGAAGATTTATTGGAAATCGTTATTTATAGATCTTGGTTTTGGATCACAAATAGAGAAAATCATAAATTTTTGTACTCATTTGTTGATTGGAGACGGGAACCGTTAGTATGTT
Source organism: Haberlea rhodopensis (assembly GCA_907163345.1). Classification (NCBI taxonomy): domain Eukaryota; kingdom Viridiplantae; phylum Streptophyta; class Magnoliopsida; order Lamiales; family Gesneriaceae; genus Haberlea; species Haberlea rhodopensis. Next base: position 54,096 of record CAJQUN010001434.1, read on the forward strand.
TGTTAGCATTTTAGCTTTCTAGAATACCACTTGGTTCTAGCTATTTTACTTCTCGCTACATCTTGTAGTAACTTTATCGTGCCTTTGGCACCGCCTTTTATATTATATATTATTTGTCTGATAAAAAAAAAAAACCCGGCTGGAGATGTCGCTTGATATTTCTGTCTTTGGCATTCTTCACAATCAGCAACATATTTATAGATTGCCTTCTTCATATCCTTCCAATACACACTGTCAGCTATCCGTCGATATGTTTGGTAAGCTTGGCTTCCCAAGGGAGTCTTGTGAAATTGTTCTAATATTCTGTCCACCCATTCAGAATTCGTTGGAATCACAACTCTCCTCTTATATAGCAGCTGTCCTCGGATCAAGGAATAAGGTGTTGGATGATGCGGCTTTTCTATCAACTCTTTAATCACTTCCTTCAGCTTAGGATCATCCTTTACTGCTTGTAGAAATGTTCTCACTATCCCTCCAACATGGTAAGCTGATAGCCCTTATAAAGCATCGGCTACCTTATTGTTGATTCTAGCCTTGTAGATCACCTCAAAGTCATATTCTAGTAATTTGGCCAACCAATTTTGTTGGTCCGGTGTTCTGATCCTTTGTTGAGTCAAGTATTTTAGGGATTTCTGATCGGTTAAAACCTTGAATCTCCTTCCCAATACATAAGGCCTCCAATGTTGTATTGACAACAGCCATTAATTCTTTTCATATACTGATTTTGCCAATGCTTTCTCTGCCAATGCCTTGCTATATAATGCTATCGGTCTTCCCTCCTGCATCAAAACAGCTCCCAATCCACGCCCTGAGGCATTACACTCAATAATAAATTCCTTACTGAAATCCGGTACTGCAAACACTGGGGCCATTGTGATTAACCTTTTTAGTTTTTCAAATGCTGCCTGGGCTTCTTCTCCCCATCTATAACCCTCTTTTTAGTAATTCCGTCATGGGCTTTGCAATCTTTCCGTAATCCTTGATAAAACATTGATAATACCATGTTAACCCCACGAATCCTCTTACTCCCTTCACATTAATAGGTACCGGCCAATTCCTCACACATTTCACCTTATTCGGATCCACTTCTACCCCCCCTTGACAATACGTGCCCCCAAATACTCCACTTGTTGTTGCCCAAAATTGCACTTCTTATTAGCCACAAATTCTTGGTCACGCAGCACCTCAAACACAATTTTCAAGTGCATTACATGTTCCCTCATTGTCTTGCTGTATATCAATATATCATCAAAAAATATTAGCGTAAATTTCCTCAAATAAGATCTAAATACCTCGTTCATGGTTGATTGAAACGTGGCAGGTGCATTCCTCAATCCGAAAGGCATAACAAGAAACACATAATGCCCCCGAATGAGTGCGAAAGGCCGTCTTAGCAACATCTTCCTCCTTTACGCGTATTTGACGGCACCCCGCTCTCAAATCCACCTTAGAAAACACCTCTGCACCACCTTACTCATCCAACAACTCCTCTATCACTGGAAAAGGATATTTATCCGGCACCGTGATCTCATTAAGAACTCTATTTTCGACACAAAACCTCCAACTTCCATCCTTTTTCTTCACTAATATTATAGGACTAGAATAGGGACTTGTACTTGGTTGTATAATGCCCGTTGCTAACATCTCCTTTACCATCTATATGGTCGCACCTTCACCGGTATTCACCCTCCTTGATGATAATTTCATGTTCTAGCTCCCGCTTAGGTGGTAATCCATCTGGCTCCTTAAACATATCCATAAATTCTCCCAACAGCCCCTTAATTTTCCCAACAGCATTTGTCCTCCTTTTCAAATTGTACATCCTCATCCTTACTAACCGCAGTAAGCAACATTCCCCAAAATTCTACCTCGGTAGTCTCAGCCAGAGATGTTAATGTCGATGTTGTACGACACAACGAGGGATCTCCACTAATCACTATCTCTTCCTGCCCCATTTTAAATTTCATACTCATTTTCATCCAATCTACTTTAACTTCGCCCAAAGTGCACAACCAAGTTACCCCAAAAATTAAATCCACCCCTCTTAATCCAAATAAGTACCCATCCACCACTATGCCACAGCTACCTAATTTCACCATCAATCCTTCACACATCCCTCTTGATGTCACTCGGTGACCTTCGCCCAACTTCACCCCAAACTCTCTAGTTTCTACAATTGCCAAATTTAGCTTAATTGCTAACTGCTCCGACAAGAAATTGTGGCTGGCGCCACTGTCTATCATCACCACGATTTGCTCTCCCAATATGCTTCCCCATACCTTCATTGTCCTCGGTTGAGAAATGCCCCCCACCGAAAATAAGGATAATTCCAGATTGCCCATTTCCCCATATTTTTCCTCTGTTTTCCCTTCATACTCGACACCTTCTCCTTGCTCTTTTTCTCCTCCATCCTCTTCTTCATCTTCTGCTAGGATTATAACTCGCAATGATTTCCCCTGGCACCGATGTTGGGGATGAAACGACTGATCACAGCGATAACACATGCCTTTTTCTCTTCTCCTCAAAAACTCTTGGTGCTAGAGAGTATGATTTTCTCGCGGTCTCCCATCTCCTTGTACGTACTGTGTTTTCCGATGATTATTTTGGCTTGGTGGTATATGGGTCATGGGTTTTATGGGATGAGTTTGCATGGGCTGTTGGTTGTTGGGATATTTAGTTGTTTGGGCTGGGTTTTTAATATTTGGCTCCCCTTTCAATGAATTATTGTTGTTGGCCCATTCTCCTCCCATATGTATCGCCCCTTCCACAGTTTCATGTAACTTCCTCCATTAATCTCCCCTTCCACCGATCTTGCCAATTCCACCGATCTCATCAATGTCATCTGATTGTGGGTTTCTACTCTACATCTTATCTCTTCTCGCAACCCACTCAAAAAGTATCACATATAGTGTGTTTCTGATAATTCTGGAATTTGGGAAATCAAAGCTTCAACGCTTTCAACGTATTTCTTCATCGTTGCTCCCTTTTGTTTCAAAGATGCCAATAATTGGTATGGGTTATAGGCCATTTCGCCACTGAAACGGCGCAACATCTCCACCTTCAATTGCTCCCATGCCAGATTTGTATTCCTGGATTTATCCATCTAAACCAATCTATAGCCGGCCCCTCCATGCAAACGCAGGCCATCGGTACGCTGTTTTGAAATGGTGTGGTGTTCATTTCAAAGTATTGCTCACTTCTAACCAACCACCCCAACGGATCAGCTCTGTTGAAGCTCTGTTGAAGCCAGGCATGCCCATCCTTTTCATCACCTGCCTCATTTCATCAAACCCGTAGCTCCGCTTACTCCCCCGATCTCCATCTTCATCTCTCGACTCCCCTGTACCAGGTCGTGGTTCTTGGTGCCCTTTGTTCCTATTCTCCTCTACTCTTTCCTTTTCACACGTGAACACATCGCTTTGATCATGTCCATAATGATGGTCCTCATCATAGTATTAAACTCATTCATCCTACCTTCCACCTACTCCTCTACACCCCAAATCATTTTCTCCAATGCATTGTACTTTGAATCTGCTTGTGTACTAGTCATGATTCTTAGCTAGTCTTTCTCGATCCGGCAGGTCGGACCAAATGTTACAAGCAGAAAATTATACAGCCAGCAAACAAACAACAGTAGCAAGAAACGATAAAAAATGCTGAAATAGTAACTTGTATTGAATTCTGGAAAATAACAGAGAACTACAAATCAAAGGAAATGCAAGAAGAAAAACCCTCACAGCTCACTATTACTCGAGAGAGAATAATTCTCTCTTGCCCCAAGCCACTGCTTGCCCACTCAAAACTAATTTTTGGTATGACATTTCTATTCCCTCCCCTCTTTTTATTCCCTCATCTTCTCTCTCCTTAACTAACTTCTCTCACCCCACGTTTTGACGCCATCTTCTCTGATAAACTTTGTTAATTGTGGGTTTGCTTAGCTTTGTTGGATATATCTTGTTGGGCCTGTAGCCTCTTTGTTTGGGCCTTGTAAACTTTCTCCCGTAACACTCTCCTACAGAAGGATCTAATGTTGGAAAGTAAAGCCAACGAATAGGCAGAAGCAAAATATTGTTAAAACCCATGGCCTTTCTCATATGCACAACAATTGGGTATGCGTGAACATTAAAACAGCCGACTCAGGAATAGGGCGTCGTCTGAATATCACTTTGGACCATTCTTAGTTGCTGGAAAATAGAGAAAAAAGAGCAAGGTTGTTCACTCAAATATTGGTTCAGCAGAACCGGGTGTCGTTGGAAGCAAATTCTTGCACGATCCTGCTGGCTTAGAATTACTTTACTAGTGCTACGCCTTGAGGACAAGGTGTTTGTCGAGCGGGTGGAAATTGATACGACTATGGACTCTCTTAATGAAGCATACATGTATGAAACAGAGATAGAATCAAGAAGGTGGAAAGAAGGCAGAAGAAGGAAGAATTTATTGCAGGGGACTGGGAAGTACCTAAGGCAACAGACAAGGGAGTGAAGAAATATCCTAAATACTTCAAGGACTATGTGGTGTGAGTAGTGGATTAATTAGCTTTGCCAGTATACGATAGCTATGAAGAGGCATGTGTGGATTAATAAAACAGTTACTTTTCTCTTCCAAATTTCTTCTCTTCTCCCTCTTGATTCTTAGGAGGTTGAGCTTCCTCGAAAAGCTCCTCTATCAATCACCCCGAGAAAGTGTTGAAGTTACTTTTGTTTTTTTTTGTTATGTGTAGACTTGACCATATATTACTAGAGACCACTGGGTTGGCAAATCCCGCTCCTCTGGCATCTGTACTATGGTTGGATGACCAATTGGAATCAGCTGTCAGGCTCGACTCTATTGTTACTGTGAGTTTCTTATTATGGCCATCGGATGGAACTCTTTGTAACTCCTATCTCACTTTGATAATCTAATGAGGCTTCTGTCATTGGATTGTTCTTTTCTTATAGGTTGTGGACGCCAAAAACCTACGTTATCAGCTCAAATTAAATCAGGAATCTTCTTCATTTCCAGAAGCATACCATCAAATAGCATTTGCTGTAATTCGTCACTCTTAATGATTGTTTACTTTTCCAAAGATCCGCAGTCCTCTTATTTTTGCTGTGATGTGATAAGGACAGTTCAGATGCGCTTCTTTGCTTTTGTTTTTTCAGGATGTAGTGATTCTTAATAAGGTCGATCTAGTGTCTTCGGATGATCCAAAAGCAGTTCTGAAAGATTTGGAAAAGGATATATTTAGTATCAATTCTCTTGCCAACATTATTCATTCCGTGCGGTGTCAAGTCGACTTGTCCATGATACTGAATCGTCAAGCATATGGTGCTACGGTCAGTCACTTTATCAGAGTTATCTTTATGCACATGTTCTCTTGTTTTCTATGTAATAGTTGAGGAAGTGAGCTACATCAAAGTTTCCTTTCATTTCAGCGTACTACTCATTTGGAAGCCCTGTTGGAAGAAAATAGAACTCTATCTACCACAGATATTCATGATAGTGGTGTGAGAACCTTGTGCATTTGTGAGCCAAAGAAAGTTGATCTTGATAAGGTACTTATTGAATTGTCTGATAGATGAGGATGTGGTCAGGACATCTGTAACACTCGCTGCATCTCAGTTCACCTTTTCAAGCACAAGTATTTTCAAAATTTGCTTTGAATGCGATGGTAGTAAAATATATGTGATTTTTGGTATATGAATATTCATAGCAGTGCAATATGCCTTTCTTGCATCCGTTTGTGCTTATTAGAGGGACTTTTCTTTTGCCCAGTATCAATGTCGCAATTATACTCAGGAACGCTGTTTTCATCTAGGTTAGAATGTGGATTGAGGAGATCCTTTGGGATAAAAAGTATGGCATGGATGTTTATCGATGCAAAGGGGTTTTAAGCGTCAGGAATTCAAATCAACTTCACACACTCCAGGTACTGTGCTGAACTATATCATAAAGATTGATCTTGGGGATGTTTTTTCTAATATTCGTTGTTAGACGACTGACGACCCAACTTGCATCAATGCTCCCTCAAGTAATGTTATACAACTGATCATGGTTTTTATTTTTTTGTTCAAAGAAAAAGAACCTTAGGTTTTGGTTCAAATGCACTGAATTTCTTATGTTCTAGTAGTTCTATCAGCGTGATCATCATAAATTTTGGTATCTCAACTGTTTTGTTAACACATGCTTTCATTTGATGTTAAACAACATTTTCTTAAATAGGGTTTTCAATGTTTTGCAGGCAGTGAGAGAAATATATGAGATTGTTCCGAGTCGCCAATGGAGAGATGGAGAGAATAAAATCAACAAAATTGTTTTCATAGGTATATTTGTCATGCCCTCGAGAAAATTTAGAGATACGTAACAAAACTGGCAGATTTTAGACATGGATTGCTCTGTGTAGGTCGTTCACTAAATGAGGAGATTCTTGTGAATACCATGGGAGCTTGCACGTTGTAAATGTTCTGGACTTTTGCCGTGAAGGTGTGTCATTTGTTTCCTATTTTGGCGCTTTATGTTTTACTCTTTTATGGTTCTTGATTTAGCATCATTGTAAACTATATAATAATTTACCACGCTCCCAACTTTTTTCTAATGGTGAGTTTAATGCTTGAAGATTTGTGCCATTCTATTATGCTATTGTTTCTTAATCTATGATTCTACGTCTGAGTATTATCTCAAATAATTCTATGTATATTTTCTTTCATCTAGTTTTACGTATAGTGTCTTTAATAGTTTAACATTTTAAAATTTCCACAAATTACATAAAAAAAACGTTAAAAATATAATATTTTCGAAATACTTAACCTAATGCATCTCAGTTTTACAACTAACTGCACAAATATTCAACCCCAATAAATCCATCTAGTCCAAATTTAGTAATTTATTATCTGAACCGTAGTTGATTATGTGATGAAGCTACAGAATAATTAATTTTTAATTGCAATTCAGTAATTTTAATTTAGAAGTAGTGAAACAAATAGTCAACCAGGGATTTACTAGAGTTAAATTACCAACATTTTGTCTGAAGGCACGTTTTTTTGCAATAGAAGCCCAAGCCTAGGATTACTTGCATAGGGAATTGACTGAGATATTATTTTGGCTTGATTTTGGGAATTGGTTATTATGACTATATTAACTGCCAATCATATTTTCCCCAGGATGAATCTGATTGCTGAACCAAAATCCATATCGTTTAATGGACCATAAGTATATGTTGTCATAATATCTGGAAGCACGGGGATGATAATGCAGATTTTTTGCATAATAAGTTGTTAACAACATACTGTCGAGGAAATTAATGGAGCAATCGGCAAAATTGAGAGACGAGAAACAAAAGGGGACACTTTTCTTTGTAATCAGAGTCATTTTGAATTTACTTTTTCGTAGAAGTGATTCAGATGAATTAATGTAAGTATTCTAAATTTTGTTTTAACCTTTTTTGTTTTTTTTCCCAATGTAAGTTTTGTTACTTCAAAATCAATCAACCACACCATCAATTTTTCTTTGTATCTGCTGTTGGATCTCCAAATCATATTGTTTTCGTGGTACTGTTTTCATGTGAACTCGCACTTGTTTAATAAGATATTAGAGCATGTACAAATTTACTAGATAGAGCAGTTACAATCCTGCTGAAAGTCAGACGAGCAACCTTATTTTTTCCTCCAGCAGAGGGGGAAAATGGTATCGTATTTTACGGATAAAAACTCGAAATTGTGACAGTTCAACTATCACAAGCTATCTTAGATTTTGCATAATTTATAGGTGTTGGATGCATTTTTTAGCTATTTGGACATCTTGGCATCTTTCCTCAATCCCAAGTCGTTAGGACAAACAGTGATCACATCAGACTACAAGTTGGGAGGGTCAAAAACTAATAACATAAAAAATTGAGGGTAAAAAGTTTTTAGGGGTCAAAATACAATTTTGATAACATCATATAGTTTTGTCCAAATTTTATTTTGCAACTATTATTTGAAAAATTACAGTTTACATCGTAAACTTTCATGAGTTTAATACTTTGCATCTTCTTGACTCGATTCTTTGTTTTTATCGAAGATTAATCACCACATCAATCATCAGTATAAATCATCAAACTTGGAGCCATTAACTAGTTATTGCAATTTTTTTTTAAAAAAATCAAAATAATCTTTGGGGTGTCAAAATTTCATTTTGAAAATCATACTAGAAGAGAATATTTTGGTACACAATTTTTTTTTTTTTTTTTAAATTTGCAACTACTAACTTAATATGTCTAAGTTTGAGAATGTAAAACGATGATGAAATATGGTGTTGATCATGAGCATGCAAAAATACTAGCTTCATGCGATCATTTCGCCAGGTTGTGAGCAGCTTTGTTGAGATCTCCCGGGAGCAATAATCAAAGTCGGATTAGCATGCAACAGTTTCTGAGATGTCTTGACTTAGAAGGACGAGTTTTTGTCTGGTTTTTTCGTATTCCTATTGACTCAGAAGGGCGTGTTTTTGTCCGGTTTTTTCGTATTCCTAGAAGGGCGAGTTTTCTGAGATGTCTTGACTTTGCATCCTATATTTCTCTCTCTCATTCATCGACTATGTCAATACTTGCTATGCCATGGCTATCCAAGTTAACAAATTCAAGATTTTTAAGATGACATTTAAATTAAATGTGATTGCTATGTATTTAAATTTTTACAATTTTAAGTGATAAAGTAATATTTTTTTAAAGAAAAACTACATATAAAATGTAACAAAGAAAGTAATTCCACGACAAATAATTAATTTAAAGAAATTATAAATCAAAATAAGAAAGGATTACGTCTCGAAAAAAAATTGAAATTGAAATTTGTGTGTGAAGAAAAAAATCTTATTTCACATTAAATGATCATTAAGATGCTTGATGATTGATAGGTATATAACAATAGGGAAATCGAATTTATTTATTATAGAACATTTGGGGTCACGTCTAGCTTAACGTCCTAGTCGTATTAGCGAAGATGGGGACATCATGAGCTTCATTCATCATCCCATTGGCACCACAACAAAAATTTGCTAATAGCCCTCATCATGCTTCTAACTGTAAACAAAAAGTCAAGCTTAGCATTAATAAACATTGTGGGACTAAAATATAAAAAAATGGCCTTTAGTCGTGCCAACCAGGTGCAAACCCACGATTATAATTTAGAGGTGTAGATTTTTTAAAAAAATAATAATTAAAGGTTAAACATATTTTAAAACAAATCCATAAAAAACACTAAAATATTGGGGATGCGGTTGCCCCGCACCTCCTCCCTTCGTCCCTGTTACCAACATTACAGGACTAGGGATATGCTATGGTAAACATTGAACATTTCACACGGAAAATTCGAGTGTACCCAAACACCAATATACAAAACAATGTATGTATATATGTATATGTGTATTGATCTTTGGTTCATCGGTGAAGCAAAGAATTTCATTTTTCACATCGTATGGTGGACCTCACCTTTTTTGGAGTGGGCCCATCCAAGAGCTATGGTTACAGGCAGCAGAGACTTTCTTCATGAATGAAGAATTTGGGATTTTTTAATATTTGAAATGGTAAAAGATGTACTTCGACGCTTGAGGCTTACCTCAATGATGTTATATTCCTCTTTGACAAAAATATGAAGTTAAAACTTTAAAATACCCCAAATGATTAAGGAAAAAGATTTACTTTAAAAAAAAAGGAAATGAGAAAAGATGAATAATCAAGATTCTTCTCATGCATAATTCACAAAATATAAACAAAGAAGTTATATATTTAACTTTAACTTACAAATTGCTGTAAATTTTCATCTGAGCAACGATTATCTATATTCATATTTTTTTCCGAATTTGAATTCAAATTTATTTATTTTGGTATGGAGTGTCGGGTTTTAACCCGTGGTATAAATAATAATAATGTTGTCTAATATGAATTTCTATTTGGAAACTCGTTGTCAAAGAAGTACGGGAATCAACGGTCCCAAAATTTTACCCAAACAATACTTCTAGGAATGGCAACGGGTCGGGTATGGGACGAGTTTGGCCAATCCCATGACCCCCCACTAAACATAAAACCCAGACCCACCCCGCCTCGCTTAGACCCGCGAACCCGGCGGGTTTACCCGCCCCACCCCGATTCCAGTTTTTTTTTATTTTTTATTTTTTAAAAAAAAAATTTTAGCTAGAAATCAATTTTGAAACACAAAAGTTGAGTTTTGTGATTAAATTTCATGTTCTTCTCTAGTAAATATTTATAATAAGCATTGTAAAATTATCTTTAAACTACTAAATATTTATTAATCTGCTCTTATTTCCTTCAAAATGTCCAACTTCTTTAACATGAACACATGAATTTTGATATAAAATTAAATAATGACACTTTATTGTTCAATTAAAGAAGTAAAATGTATAATCAATATCAGCCAATCCCAGGACCTGCCCCGCCCCGCTTCCAAACCGGGTTGAAGCGGGTCCAGTCCCGCCCCGGCGGGGGGGGGGGGGGGGGTTCAATGCGGGTCCGGGTTTGGACCCTTCCATTGCCATCCTTAAATACTTCCGTCTTTTAACAAAGACGATACCTAGCCCACAGGGTCATAGATGAATTGGTAAGGGCTGAGATGACGTTGGGAGAAATCCTCCGACGTCGCAGGTTCGAATCTAGTGTGGAACAAATTTTTCACTGAAATATTGTGGGGTTTGCCCTGGGTTCGGTCCTGTTGGTCCGCTCCCTCAGATACCTGCCATCCATGCACATCCCTTGATTTACCTGGTGGCGGTCCTAAGGGGCCGAAGTCGTCGCCCAAGGATTAGTCAGGTGCAAACCTGGATACCTTGTTAAAAAACCAAAAAAAAAAAGGTAGCTTTTGAAAAAAACGAAAAAAAAATAAAATCAAATTAGCTCTCAATGAGGTGTCTCAATTGGTGGAGTTGGGTGAACTCAATTCGATTCTCTCTTGCCTATAGCTTCAAGCTATTTTTTCCTTAAAAATAAACACCCAAATTTATCTATTTATCGTGGCACGACTACTGCTAGATGAATGCCGAGTCTTTTAAAACAGACATTACTATTCAGAACATAGTCTACCACCATATCAAATTTATCTACACCCAAAATGATAAAAATAAAATAAAAAATTAAGCAACAATTTCCCATCATTGATGATAAACATTAAAACATCCACATATAACATACAAACACCATGTCTTTTTAAACAAGATAGAAAAAATTGTTAGAGGTGCTTTAGACAGAATTAACATCCAAGAACAACAATGACTCTAATTTAGAGATCACTCAAATTAGGTGACATCCTGCCAAAAGCAATGAAAGGTTATTATTAGTATAAACTAAATACACTTCTAGATCAAATAAAATATTTAAAACATACCATTGATACCAAAGTAATTCATTTATCCCCGCTGTTGTCGAAGAAGAAGAGTCCAATGCAAATTTTGCAAAATCTAAAACAAAGAATGATGAAAAACAAGTAAGATAATATTAGTATTTTATAATGGTTAAGAAAAATCTAACTATTCAGTTTTTTAATAAAAAAATTACCACTTTCAAGGTTTTCAACATCCTCCAAAATCTCTTCAACATTGATTGGTATTGGGCATGAGCGAAGCCAATCTTGAGTACAAATAAGGGTTTCTACAACCATAGGCGTTAATGAACTCCTAAAACAATCAATTACTCGACCACCGGTACTAAAAGCAGATTCAGAAGCAACCATGGATATTGGAATAGCCAACACATCACGAGCAATTTGTGCAAGTATAGGAAATCTATAACAATTTAGCTTCCACCATCCCAAAATATCGAAAGAATCAGAATACTCCTCAACAATTTCATTAGATAATTGTTTAGCTCTGATATACTACCATCAGCAAAAATTTGTGCCTTCTATCTCTGTACTTTGTAAGGATTGATTGTCTTTTTAAATCTGTTTGACTAAAAGTTTTTAGCTCATTATCACATGATTCTTGAGTAGACAACACTTTCGAGGTACTAGGCTCCATCTTCTCATTATAATTCTTGTACAAAGCAAACAAAGTCTCTTTGACTGCCTTTTCGACTCTTGCACCATTTTCAACTCCAAACAATTCCACTAACATGAATTCCACAAAATCCAATTTATGCCTTGGATCAAGCACCACTGCAATGTAAAGCAATTTATTCATCTTTTCGGGATCTCCCCAATACTTGTCAAATTTCTTTTTCATTCTCGTCCCCATGGAATAAACATCGAAATCATCACTTTCTTGCCACTCCTTTAATATAGTGTGAATAGAACTGATCTCATGTGCAAAACTATTGGAAAAGACATATAATGAACCCGAAACTTTCAACGTCGGTTCATAAAAACTTGCAATAAAGAAGCAAAAAGTCTAACATTTTTTCCAATCTGTACTTGTTGGAATCCCATCAAAAGTTTTCATTTCTTTTTTAGGTTTACCATCTGCTCCAAATATCACATCTCCATCGTCATTCACAACATCCTCCCATTCTTAAAATTGAAGATCTAGTTTAAAACATGGATCTTGTTCATCAAGCCTGTCAAAAGCTCTTTCAAAATTTTGAGCTACATTCAACATCAAGAAAGTTGAATTCCATCTTGTTGATACATCTAAACATAAGGAATTCTTGCTTTCAACTTTTTCAAGCTTAGCACATTCTTTGAACTTGTTTAATCTAGCAAGGGATTGCTTGACATATTTCACTGCATTTCTGACTCTCCCACAGATTCATTTATATCTTTCAAGGCCATCGACAACAATCAAATTGATTATATGAGCTACACATCTCATTTGAATGTACTCTCCTTTTTAAAATAGTAGAATCCCAATTAGACATTTTTTTTCTAAAAATTATTGATGGCCACATCCATTGGAACTTGCATTATCACCTGAAATAGTGAACACTTCGTCAAATCCCCAACAACCCTTAAGCAATTTCATGGCTAAACTAATTGCTCACACTTTATGACTTGTAATTGGGCAGAAGTTCAAAATTACTTCCATTTTTTATCGATAAAGTGTGATGTTAGACACATGTAATTGATTCTTTGAATCGAAGTTCATGTATAGTTGTCAAACACACTCTTTGTGATGAATTACCAACAACTTTTCAAATTCTCTCTTTCAGCTCTATAATAAACAGAAATATCACGTGCAACCGCCCATCTTGAAGAATTCGAAACTTTGGACACACTATTGCCTAAAAATTTTAA